>WNWK01036458.1:0-19150 GCA_009830355.1 Cherax destructor | reverse complement strand
GATTCCACCTGAGGTGGGTGGTGCTGCTCCTTCCTCGCGAGCACTACGCAGCTGGACATCAGGGAGACAACCCTTCCCTGTCTCTGTTTTTTTCCCCCTTTTAGACTTTTTTTGGGGTAGAGTATGTGCGGTGGTGAGACGAAACAATTCCAGGACTCTATGTAACTCTGTTCACAGAGGATAGACTGGGACAGTGATTTTCGACGTTTTACTGGGTTTGTGTCACATTGACACTCTGAGATAACCAGGCTCTAGCTACAGCTCCTGACCTAATTCGATAAGGCATCGGGCACCGTCACAGTTTGGGATTGTTTATGCTGAACCTAGCTTCAGTAGAAAGGGAGTTTTGTGACTGTTTTGGAGGATCTATTGATGGTCCCCAGTTAGGGTCGTTTTTCTATCTCCTGGTTCCTGACGCTGTGTTGCTGTTGCCTGTTATATTGCTGTTATTCGAATTGGTCATTTTACTGGTCAATCAAGCTGTTCTGATTGTCAGTTTGTTAGAGAAGCTATCTTATGAGAAGTTCAGTCGGACACTGGTTGAGTCGAGTCTTAGAGTTACCTGGAGCTCACTCATACACACATATTCTTATTTGCATATATCTGTATTATTGTACTTACTGACATTGTACCTGATGGTACTTCAGAGTCATTTGGATATATGTGCCCTCAGCACAGCATTATTGTATATGAGAGCAGTGTAGGAGCTAACCTCCTAATGCATTACTTAATGAACATCCTGATCATATGTACATTTATTTACTTTGAAACCCTAGACGCTAACTTTGTTAATAAACATATTAAATCTTATGCTTTGGTTAGTACCTTATCAGTTGTAATCCTCATGAGGACTATTGAAAATGTTGAATAACTGGACCAGGATACTGACTTTATCCTCATGAGGACTATTGAAAATGTTGGATAACTGGACCAGGATACTGACTTTGTTGCAAAAGCCCAGTAACAGGCTGGATGCTAGAAGGGCTATCCTTTCTAGTGTTCACTGGAGATGACTATTGCTAATAGATATCGTGTCATTTTGTAACAACCACGTACACCAACCACCTTCTGTTTGGATACCATGTACAACCACCACCTGATGTTCGGATACCACGTACACCCGCCACCTGCTGTTCGGATACCACGTACACCCACCACCTGCTGTTCGGATACCACGAAAACCCACCACCTGCTGTTCGGATACCACGTACACCGCCACCTGATGTTCAGAAACTACATACACCCACCACCTGCTGTTCGATACCACGTACACCCGCCACCTGCTGTTCGGATACCACGTAAACCCGCCACCTGTTGTTCGGATACCACATACACCCGCCAACTGCTGTTCGGATACCACATATACCCATCACCTGCTGTTCGGATACCACGTACACCCACCATTTGCTGTTCGGATACCATGTACATCCGCCACCTGCTGTTCGAATACCACGTACGCCAACCACCTTCTGTTTGGATACCACGTACACCGCCACCTGCTGTTCAGATACCACATACACCCACCACCCGCTGTTCAGATACCACGTACACCCGCCACCTGCTGTTCGGATACCACGTACACCCACCACCTGCTGTTCGATACCACGAAACCCACCACCTGCTGTTCAGATACCACGTACACCGCCACCTGCTGTTCGATACCACGTACACCCACCACCTCTTGTTCGGATACCACGTACACCCACCATTTGCTGTTCGGATACCATGTACACCCGCCACCTGCTGTTCGGATATCACGTACACCCACCACCCGCTGTTAGGATACCACGTACACCCGCCACCTGCTGTTCGGATACCACGTACACCCGCCACCTGCAGTTCGGATACCACGTACACCCACCACCTGCAGTTCGGATACCACGTACACACACCACCTGCTGTTTGGATACCACGTACACACACCACCTGCAGTTCGGATACCACGTACACCCACCACCTGCGTTCGGATACCACGTACACCGCCCACCTGCAGTTCGGATACCACGTACACCCACCACCTGCTGTTCAGATACCACGTACACCTACCACCTGCTGTTCGGATACCACGTACACCCACCACCTGCTGTTCGGATACCACGTACACCAACCACCTTCTGTTTGGATACCACGTACACCACCACCTGCTGTTCGGATACCACATACACCAACCACCTTCTGTTTGGATACCACGTACACCCACCACCTGCGTTCAGATACCACGTACACCCGCCACCTGCAGTTCGGATACCACGTACACCCGCCACCTGCAGTTCGGATACCACGTACACCTACCACCTGCTGTTCGGATACCACGTACACCTACCACCTGCTGTTCGGATACCACGTACACCCGCCACCTGCTGTTCGGATACCACGTACACCCACCATCTACTGTTCGGATGCCACGTACACCCGCCACCTGCTGTTCGGATACCACGTACACCCGCCACCTGCTGCTCGGATACCACGTACACCCGCCACCTGCTGTTCGGATACCACGTACACCCGCCACCTGCTGTTCGGATACCACGTACACCTACCACCTGCTGTTCGATGCCACGTACACCCGCCACCTGCTGTTCGGATACCACGTACACCCACCACCTGCTGTTCGGATGCCACGTACACCCACCACCTGCTGTTCGGATGCCACGTACACCCACCACCTGCTGTTCGGATGCCACGTACACCCGCCACCTGCTGTTCGGATGCCACGTACACCCGCCACCTGATGTTCGGACCGAGATTTCTGGTAAACATGTACTATTTGTCACTATCTTTATTCCCTTGTCCTGTTCGCCTGCTCTAATTACCATGTTTATCTCTTTCCCTCCTCCTCTTTCTCTTCCTTCTATCTCTCTTCCTTCTCCTCCTACTAGCTGTCTTCCTTCTCTTGCTGCTTGTCTACTGGATGAAGAGAGTGTTTGTTCGCTTTTAGCTGTGTGTGTAAGATGTTGGGATCCCTTGTGTGTGTGTGTGTGTGTGTGTGTGTGTGTGTGTGGGGGCTCACCTAATTGTACTCACCTAGTTGTGGTTGCAGGGTCGAGACATAGCTCCTGGCCCCGCCTCTACACTGGCCGCTACTGGGTCACTCTCCCTGCGCCATGAGCTTTATCATACCTCTTCTTAAAGCTATGTATGGAACCTGCCTCCACTACATCGCTTCCCAAACTATTCCACTTCCCGACAACTCTGTGACTGAAGAAATACTTCCTAACATCCCTGTGATTAATCTGAGTCTTCAACTTCCAACTGTGTCCCCTTGTTGCTGTGTCCCATCTCTGGAACATTCTGTCTCTGTCCACCTTGTCAATTCCTCTCAGTATTTTATGTCGTTATCATGTCCCCCTTTCTCTCCTGTCCTCCAGTGTCGTCAGGTCGATTTCCTTAACCTCTCCTCGTAGGACACTTAGCTCCGGGACTAGTCTTGTTGCAAACCTTGCACTTTCTCGAGCTTCTTTACGTGCTTGGCTAGATGTGGGTTCCAAACTGGTGCTGCATACTCCAGTATGAGCCTAACGTACACAGTGTACAGGGTCCTGAACGATTCTTTATTAAGATGTCGGAATGCTGTTCTTAGGTTTGCTAGGCGCCCGTATGCTGCAGCAGTTATTTGGTTGATGTGCGCCTCAGGAGATGTGCCTGGTGTTATATTCACCCAAAGATCTTTTCCTTGATTGAGGTTTGTAGTCTCTGGCCCCCTAGACTGTACTCCTTCTGCGGTCTTCTTTTCCCTTCCCAATCTTCATGACTTTGCACTTGGTGGGTTGAACTCCAGGAGCCAATTGTTGAACCAGGCTTTCAGCCTGTCCAGATCCCTTTGTAGTTCTGCCTGGTCCTCGTCCGATTGAATTCTTCTCATCAACTTCACATCATCTGCAAACAGGGACACTTCGGAGTCTATTCCTTCCGTCATGTCGTTCACAAATACCAGAAACAGCACCGGTCCCAGGACCGGTGTGTGTGTGTGTGTGTGTGTGTGTGTGTTTGGGTGTGTGTTAGTTACCATTTTGTCCTAGGCACATGTCGATTAGACACTAGGCCTGTTGTATGTGTATGTGTGTGTGTGTGTGTGTGTGTAAGGAAACACTTCGAAATGTTTCTGCCCCGCCGGGAATTGAACCTGGGCCCTCCGTGCGTGAAGCGAGAGGTTTAACCACCAGGCCACCGAGTACTCATCTAATTGTGGTTCAGTGTGTGTGTATGTGTGTGTGTGTGTGTGTGTGTGTGTGTGTGTGTGTGTGTGTCTGTGTGTGTGTGTGTCTGTGTGTGTGTGTGTGTACTCACCTAATTGTGGTTGCAGGGGTCGAGACTCAGCTCCTGGCCCCGCCTCTTCGCTGTCTGCTACTGGGTCTCTGCTCTCCCTGCTCTATGAGTTTTATCATACCTTGTCTTAAAACTATGTATGGTTCCCGCCTCCACTATATCGTTTGCTAGACTATTCCACTTCCTAACTACTCTATGGCTGAAGAAGTGCTTCCTAACATCCCTTTGACTCATCTGAGTCTTCAGCTTCCAGTTGTGTCCCCTTGTTCCTGTGTTCCCTCTCTGGAACATTCTGTCACTATCTACCTTGTCGATTCCCGCAGTATTTTGTATGTCGTTATCATGTCTCCTCTAACCCTTCTGTCCTCCAGTATTGTTAGTCCTATTTCCTCAACCTTTCTTCATAGGACAGACCCCTAAGTTGTGGAACTAGCCTTGTCGCAAACCTTTGCACTTTCTCTAGTTTCTTACGTGCTTGACCAGGTGTGGGTTCCAGACTGGTGCTGCATATTCTAGTATGGTCCTAACGTACACGGTGTACAGTGTCTTGAACGATTCCTTGTTAAGGTAACGGAACGCTAATCTTAGGTTTGCCAGTCGCCCATATGCTGCCGCAGTTATCTGGTTGATGTGTGCCTCCGGAGACGTGCTTGGCGTTATACTCACCCCAAGGTCTTTCTCCTTTGTCGAGGTTTGTAGTCTTTGTCAACCTAGCCTGTACTCTGTCAGCGGTTTTCTTTGCCATTCTCCGATCTTCATGACTTTGCATTTGGTGGGGTTAAATTCGAGAAGTCAGTTGCTAGACCAGATGTCAAGCTTGTCCAGGTCTCTTTGAAGTCCTGCTTGGTCTTCATCCGATGTGATTCTCCTCATTAATTTCACATCATCTGCGAACAGAGACATTTCTGAGTCTATCCCGCCCGTCATGTCATTCACATATACCAAGAATAGCACTGGTCCTAGGACTGACCCCTGCGGTACACCGCTCGTCACAGGCGCCCACTGTGATACCTCATCACGCACCATGACCAATTGTTGCCTCCCTGTGAGATATTCCCTGATCCATTCCAGTGACCTTCCTGTTATACACGCTTGGTCTTCCAACTTCTTTACTAATCTCATGTGAGGAACTGTGTCAAAGGCCTTCCTGCAGTCCAGGAAAATGCAGTCAACCCACCCTTCTCTCTCTTGCCTTACCTCTGTGTGTGTACTCACCTAGTTGTATTCACCTAGTTGTGGTTGAAGGGGTCGAGTCATAGCTCCTGGCCCAGCCTCTTCACTGGCCGCTATTGGGTCACTCTCCCTGCGCCATGAGTTTTATCATACCTCTTCTTAAAGCTATGTATTGAGCCTGCCTCCACTACATCACTTCCTAAACTATTGCACTTCCCGACCACTCTGTGACTGAAGAAATACTTCCTAACATCTCTGTGATTTATCTGAGTCATCAACTTCCAACTGTGTCCCCTTGTTGCTGTGTACCATCTCTGGAACATTCTGTCTCTGTCCACTTTGTCAATTCCTCTCAGTATCTTATATGTTGTTATCATGTCCCCCCTATCTCTCCTGTCCTCCAGTGTCGTCAGGTCGATTTCCCTTAACCTCTCCTCGTAGGACATACCCCTTATCTCTGGGACTAGTCTTGTGTGTGAGTGTGTGTGTGTGTGTGTGTGTGTGTGTGTGTGTGTGTGTGTGTGTGTGTGTGTGTGTGTGTGTGTGTGTGTGTGTGTGTGTGATGATAATATAGATAACACATGAAGGGTCCCAAGATTATCACTCATGTGATCATGACTCACATCAGTCACTGCAATTATGTCACATTTCAAAATAATGTACAATGTGCTCATAGGACATATATTCCTCAGAGAGAAATAAGATGGTAATATAAACACATAAGCAGTATAATGTCATCCTTTATTGACAACGTTTCGCCCACACAGTGGGCTTTATCAAGTCACAAACAGATCTACCTGGGTACAAGAGTATAGGATGGAGTCAGGTGGGGAATGGCTGGGTCAGGTGGAGAATGCTGGGTCAGGTGGAGAATGCTGGGTCAGGTGGAGAATGCTGCATGTGATGATCTTCTGAGTACGGTGACAGAGACTAGAACCTTGGGTAGCTTTAAAAAGAGATTGGGCAAGTATATGAACATAAGAACATAAGAATGGAGGAACACTGCAGAAGGCCTACTGGCCCATACAAGGCAGGTCCTTATCAAAACCACCACTACCTAAGAATTTACTCCTGTACTCACGACACTAATCAAACCCAGCCCCTCCCACTCATATATTTGTCCAATCTCTTTTTAAAGCCACCCAAGGTCCTAGCCTCTATCACCCTACTCGGAAGATTGTTCCACGCATCTACAACTCTGTTCGAAAACCAGTACTTGCCTATGTCCTTTCTAAATCTAAATTTATCCAATTTAAATCCGTTATTTCTGGTTCTTACTTGGTTCGATATCCTCAGTATTTTATTAATATCTCCCTTGTTCATGCCCATCATCCACTTGTACACCTCGATGATATCTCCTCATTCTACGTCTCTCCAGAGAGTGGAGATTCAACGCTCTAAGTCTATCTTCATACGGAGATTTCTTATACTGTAAATCATTTTAGTCATTCTTCTTTGTATGTTCTCCAATGAATCTATATCCATCCTGTAGTAAGGAGACCAAAACTGAGCTGCATAGTCCAAATGAGGTCTCACTAGTGATGTATAGAGCTGTAAAATAACTTTTGGACTTCTGTTGCTTATACTTCTTGAAATAAATCCTAGTAATCTGTTAGCCTTATTGCGCAGTGTTCTTCCATTCTTATGTTCTTACGTGGGATAGCGATGAAGAAGTTTCTTGGCAAGGGGTTCAGCTATGTTGTAGAAGCCGTTGTTTTGGTTGAAGTTGTTGGATATACAGATAAGTGATGATTCAGGATTCTTCGGTATTGAGTGTTGTCTTCTCTGGCGATAAGTCTGGCGTTTCTGTAGTTGATTAAATGGTTGTGTGAATTTCGGTGTTGAATACAGGGATTCCTTGGGTCGTCAGATCTGCCTGCGCACTGGTGTTCTGAAATACATGTCTGGAGGTCTCTGGATGTTTCGCTACGGGTCTGGGATCAAACCCGTTGCAAGTGAGTCCTAGAACTCAGAGGCCAGTGCGTTAACCACTGGGCCAGCTGGCTCTAATAAGATTCGTCCAAATAGCTACATTTTTCTGCATCATATGAAGGTTAGCATGGGCCACCACTGTGACCACAGACGCAGTTTTTTTTTTTTTTTTACAGACGAATCTCCTTATTACGATTTCGTGAATCGTGACAGACAAAACTAATAGGGTTTGGAAGATAGATTACGAGGGTCTGGAAGATAGGCTACGAGGGTCTGGGAGACAGAACTACGAGGGGTCTAGAAGAGAGACCTATGAGGGTCTGAAAGATAGACTACGAGGGGTCTGGAAGATAGACTACGATGGTCTGGAAGACAGAACTACGAAGGTCTAGAAGACAGAACTAGGAGGGTCTGGAAGGTAGACTACGAGGGTCTGGAAGGTAGACTGCGAGGGTCTGGAAGATAGACTGCGAGGGTCTGGAAGGTAGACTACGAGGGTCTGGAAGATAGACTGCGAGGGTCTGGAAGGTAGACTACGAGGGTCTGGAAGGTAAACTACGAGGGTCTGGAAGATAGACTGCAAAGGTCTGGAAGGTAGACTCTTGAAGAATTTTGTATCAACATTTTAGACAGCTGAGCGCAGTTCACAAAATACAATTAGAAAAGAAATGGAAACACCACAATAGGAAGATGTTAGCGAACCTTCATTGCTAACCACAAAAACTTGCGAAAGAAACAGAAAAAGAATATAATCATTACACTGAACAAAACTGTATCTCATTACGCTGACAAAGAAGATAATTATGTGTCCAGAGGCCCGACAAATAACCCTCCTGGAGATCATCATCATCATTATTATTATTATTATTATTATTATTATTATTATTATCATTAATAGTAGTAATAGTAGTAGTATTGTTGTTGTTATTATTATTATTATTATTATTATTATTATTAGTGAAATTATTATTAATATTCGTGAAATTTATCATTATTATTATTATTATTATTATTAATAGTAGTAGTAGTAGTATTTGTTGTTGTTGTTGTTATTATTATTATTATTAGTGAAATTATTATTATTATTATTATTATTATTATTATTAATATTATTATTATTATTATTATTATTATTCGTGAAATTATTATTATTATTATAAACTCACCAGCCGTGTCTCACCAGGGTAGGGGGACCCACTAGCAAGAGGAAACACTTTAACCATCATTCCCTCCCTCACTGTGTCATACACCTCTCCTTTTCCTCAATGTTCCTGTTGGATATGAATCTTGCGACGACAACAAAAGTCATACATATGACCAGCAAGTAGAAATTTAGTTAGGTGAGTCAATGAGCTCAAGACAATTGTAAGATATTCACTGTACTATATGGTATGAAGAAACGCCAGGACACGCAGCTCGTTTTTCCCTTCAGCTGGAGTTTATGTGAGCAGGAGAGTATGAAAGCCCTCACAGAAGAGTCTCCCAGAGTGTATTCTGTATACACACAACGAGCGCGTTTCCTACACAGAGCAGATACCCACTGGCTGTGTTCTGTGCACACACGGAGCCAGTATCCACAGTGCAGATACACACACACACACACCATAAACACATCCAGAGTGCAGTTCACACACAAAAATATATCTTTACACAGTTGAGTAAACAGCGTGCGTAGCTTATATGTGGATGTATTTTGCAACTTTTTTTTAGGTGGGATGGAGCCGCGGATCTTCAGGTGCAAGAAGGGAATGAAAGAAAGGCAGGACTCTCGCTCCAGACAATCATGAAGGAAGTATTCTTGCTGGACGCTGATGGAAGATGCCAGGGAAATAATAGTTGGTTTTCCAGGCAGTAGTGACGAATAAAATCCTCGCTCTGAAGTAGGTCTCAGCGAAGTGCTGACCCTTACTCTCAAGTCAATCATGAAAGAATGCTGATGTATAACAGGAAGTGCTGGGTGCTCCTCCAAGAGGTCACGAAGGAGGTCTTCCTGCTGGGTGCTAGTGTAAGACTAGCGAGGTGCTGAGTGCTCCTCCAGGTCAGGAAGGAGGTCTTCCTGCTGGGTGCTAGTTTATGACCAGCGAGGTGCTGAGTACTCCTCCAGGAGGTTACTAAGGTGGTCTTCCTGCTGAGTGCTGGTGTAAGACTAGCGAGGTGCTGAGTGTTCCTCCAGGAGGTCACGAAGGAGGTCCTTTTGCTGAGTGCTGGTGTAAGACCAGCGAGGTGCTGAGTGCTCCTCCAGGAGGACACGAAGGAGATCTTCCTGCTGGGTGCTGGTATAAAACCAGGGAGGTGCTGAGTGTTCTTCATCTTTGCCTAAGAATGACGAGAAACAAAAAGAGAAAAAAGAGGAAGAGGAGGAGTAATTTTGGTGTGCATGGTGGGGCAGATAAAACGAGAGAAGAGAGAGAGAGAGCTGCAAGGAGGCAACAGGGAAGAATAACATAACATGAAGTCTACGACGGTGAGAGATGAGGAAGAGGGAGAGTTCTGCAACAAAATAAGACAGGGGGGGAAAATACATTCTCGTCCAGCTTCTAAGAATGAGAACAAACATAGATAGAAACGATTCCCATGACCCACGACATGGTGAAGAGCCACGTGGAAGAGAACTATAGTTGTTGATAGTTAATGATTGTTATTGATGGTTGTTGATTGTTGTTGATAGCTGCTGATAGTTGTTAATTGTTGCTGATAGTTGTTAATTGTTGCTGATAGTTGTTGATGGTTGTTGACTTGTTGATAGTTGTTGACTGTTGATGATAGTTGTGATTTTTGCTGACTGTTGTTGAATGTTGTTGATTGTTGTTGATTTTGTTGATTGTTGTTGGTAATTGTTGATAGTTGTTGACTGTTGATGATAATTGGTGTTTGTTGTTGATAGTTGTTGATTGTTGGTGATAGATGTTCATTGATGTTGATAGTTGTTGACGGTTGTTGATTGTTGTTGACGGTTGTTGATTGTTGTTGATAGTTGTTGATTGTTGTTGATACTTGTTGATTGTTTTTGATAGTGGTTTGTTGTTGATAGTTGTTGACTGTTGTTGATAGTTGTTGATTGTTGTTGATTGTTGTTGATTGTTGTTGATAGTTGTTGATAGTTGTTGATTGGTTTTGATAGTTGTTGATTGTTGTTGATAGTTGTTGTATGTTGTTGATAGTTGTTGATTGTTGTTGGTACTTGTTTGATAGTTGTTGATTGTTGTTGAAAGATATTGATTATTGTTGACAGTTGTTGATAATTGTTTTGTTGTTGATATTTGTTGAATGTTGATGGTAGTTGTTGATTGTTGTTGACAGTTGTTTTATGTTGTTGGTAATTGTTAATTGTTGTGATATTTGTTGATTGTTGTTGATAATTGTTGTTTCTTTTGATAGTTGTTTGTTGTTGATTGTTGTTGATAGTTGTTGATTGTTGTTGGCAGTTTTGAATGTTGCTGATAGTTGTTGATTGTTGTTGACATTTGTTGACTGTTGTTGAATGTTGTTGATTGTTGTTGACAGTTGTTGATAGTTGCTGACTGTTGTTGATATTTGTTGACTGCTGTTGATTTTTGTTGACAGTTGTTGATTGTTGTTGATAGTTGTTGATTGTTGTTGAATGTTGTTGATTGCTATTGATAGTAGATGATAGTTGTTGATTGTTGTTGATAGTTGTTTGTTGTTGTTAATAACTGTTGTTTGTTGTTCATAGTTGTTGATACCTGATAATTTTTTACCGATTCTGGCTGCTGGTTGTTGTTGTTTTTGTTGAGGGAATCAGCGGTGAATCTAATCACTTTGATGAATCTATCCACACAAGAAAACACTCAGAAAAGGGCAAAATAAACCCATTGATGTTATGAAAAATCTGTGGGACGGAACATTCCAATAACGTTAATGATTTTCAGACGAATAAACAGAAACTTGGAATTTAATCCCTTAATTAAAAATGTGATCCCTTCCAAATAAGGGGACGGAGGAAGAGGGGATTTTAAAGAGGTGAAGCGTAGTCTCCTGAAGCGGTATATCAGAATATTGTGCTGAAGAAGGCGACTCTCCTAAATACTGCCATCCCACCACACTGCCTCCCTTCCCACTGCCTCTCACTCCACACTGCCTCCTCCACACTGCCTCTCACTCCACACTGCCTCCTCCACACTGCCATCCATCCACACTGCCATCCATCCACACTGCCATCCATCCACACTGCCATCCATCCACACTGCCATCTATCCACACTGCCTCCTCCATACTGCCTTCCCTCCAGACTGCCTCCCTTCACACTGCCTTCCTTCACACTGCTTTCCCGTCACACTACCTCCTCCACACTGTCTCCCTTCAACTGTCTCCCTCACACTGCCATCCATTCCCACTGCCTCCCTCCACACTGCCTTCAATTCACATTGCCTCCCTCCACACTGCCTCCCTTCACACTGCCTCCCTCTACACAGCCATCTCTCCACACTACCATCCCTCCACACTGTCTCCCTACACATTGCCTCCCTATACACTGCCTCCCTCCACACTGTCTCCCTCCACATTGCCTCCCTCATCACTGCCATCTCTGCACACTGCCATCCTTCAACACTGTCTCCCTCCACACTGCCTCCCTCCATATTCCCTTCCCACGGCCCTCCCTCCACAATGCCTCCATTCACACTGCCTCCTTCCACACTCCCTCCCCACAGTCCTCCCTCTCTCCACACTGCTTCCCTCCACACAGACATCCCTCCACAATGCCTCCAGGGCCTTCAGACAGTCTCCATCCACCTCCCTTTAGGCTAAGCTGCCTCCAGCTCTGTCCTGCCCTGGCGAGGAAGGAGGCAAGGCACTGTCACAGTGTAGGTGATGGTAACAGTGTCAGCAGAAGGAGTAGGAGCCTCAAGGGCAGGGAACAACCTGCCACAGTGAAGGTCCTTCAGGGGATGAGAACTCTTTGGGGAAGAAGAGAGGCTCACTACAGGAGGAGAGAAAGATATCTAGCAAGAGAAAAGTGATGGACTCACTCGTGAAGAAATAATATAGAGGCGAAGATGAGACACTGGCTTGAACCCCTCACAACCCTCCCTAATAGTAATGGGAAACCCCTCGCTGTGGAGGAAACCCCATAACAGTTGAGGGAACCCCCTCGCTGTGGAGGAAACCCCATAACAGTTGAGGGAATCCCCTCGCTGTGGGGGAAACCCCATAACAGTTGAGGGAATTCCCTCGCTGTGGAGGAAACCCCATAACAGTTGAGGGAATCCCTGCTGTGGGGAAACCCCATTACAGTTGAGGGAACTCCCTCGCTGTGGAGGAAACCCCATTACAGTTGAGGGAATCCCTTGGCTGTGGAGGAAACCCAAAAATAGTTGAGGGAACCCTTTCACAGTGGAGGGAACCTTCAGGAGAGACAAACTAGAGCGACCAACATAAAACTCATGAAGAATGTCTTAACTGGATGGACAATGCAGAGCCTTGGAGAACGCCAAGGCTAATGGGGAGGAGTAGGAACAGCCTTACTAATACTACTACTACTAATAATAATACCACTACTACTAAAAATAGAAATACATTTTTAGTATTTTCCTTACACAGAATCCCATTAACCTTGGCGTCGTCCAAGTGGCTGCCACGAAGCTGTCTGTACCATTATAACCTCTATGACACTACTTTAGTTCTTGGTCATAGAGTTTCGAACGTCGGGTAATCCATTTAGGCGGCGCCATTAAGAGTAATCAGGTGAGTGGTTGGTTGCTTTAGAGAGCGGTCCGTCGCTCACTCGCCCTCATTTGCATCGACATGGAAATTGAGTTGAGGTTATGCAACGTCCACATTATCGGAAATCAGTTGGGTAGTCGCTTTAGTCAGGCGTCCGAGAATAGCTAAGAACATGTTTGGTAAGAGCCGTTTTGGTGCTCTTTCTTCCGGGACTGATTTCGAGCAGGTAGCCGCTCTAGAAAGGCGACGGGAAACTAGTTGGAGAAAGTGTGCAGCAGAATGGCAGAGCTCTCGCCTTCCAACTAATAGGATCACCAAGGCTCCATTCCAAGAAATTTGCAAGGCTTCCAACACCTGCTGCCCATTTTTACTGAATCGGTATCTTGGTCTTAATCCACTTTTCTGAGTCGCGTTCTTAAGTACAGCTGGGCAATGTAAGGAGCTAAGGTAGAGTAACAGTTCTCAAATTAAAAGTCCAGATGGATAAAACCACAGCATTGTGTGGTTGGAGGGTTGAGAGGCCCCATCAATACCCACCGTCCGACACCTCCAGCAGGAGAAACCTCGTTCTCTGGTAGTTAATATGCATATTAACGTCGAGGAACACCGGCAGCTAACGCACTCACCGAATCGAATTACAATATTCCAATTGTAAGTGAGGGACGCGATGTGACAAGACAGACAGTAGTGTATTTCATATACGTCACGGTAAATATAAATCAAATATACTTTAACTCCTCCAAACAGTCCTCTTGGGAAAAAAATTCTGATATGCTTCGACAGATACAGTTTTGTGAATTAGCATGATACACAAAATTTTAACTTTTGTGCCACAAGTAACTTATAACCTCAGCTAACCTTGCTAAAATTAACATTATTGCAACAGAGAATTTACCGCTCTGCTTCTGTTTAGCAAAACGGTCGTTGATTTATAAGACAAGACTACAAGGTGTGTATAGACAGCAGATACTGTCCCTAAATTGAATAACAATTATAAAAATAAATGAAAATGGCCTGCACTAGATATTAAAGAAAGGGGTATAGAGGTAATGTACACTGAGAGGTATGTATATATCTGTTTATATACACTCTGACGGCTTATTTCAATCTTTGTTTTAAAGACTGAAATATCCTTGACTGCTGGTGAACTTTTATGCAGTCTTAGTTGCTTGCTTAATGAGGTTTGAAGCCTATCGGTTACACTAGTGTTATTAAGGCTGCACGTAAACTTTTCACCACCAGACAAGAATACTTTCATCCCTAAAATAGGGACTAAAACTCAGCATATATACGCTGAGATAAATACATATCTCGGTGTTTACATCCCATACGCAGCTTTAATGACTCTTGTAATCAATAGGATATAAACCAATTAACCAACAAACCAACAGGCTATGGCAGATCCTTCATGAAACATAGCAAGATAACCCACGTTCACTTTACCTCAATGTCTCTAATATTCAAATAGATCTATGTGAGGAGCCAGACGCTGAGGCAATATGATGGACAATATAAGATGTGAGGAGGGGTGGGACGACGGAGCCGCCGTCTTATTGCATCCTTGAAGCTAAACTTTAATAGCTTATTTAGACGATATTAAATTTATATTCCTGAGGTGTTATTATTATGTTCATTTTAATTTTAAAACTATTGAAATGAATAACGAGAACGATGAAAGTTATATAAATGTCGTGTCGAATAGGTAAAACTTGCGATTTTAGCTTAACATTAACATAAATGGAAAAAATATATATCTTTAAACGTATAAAGAAAATTTTAGAAAGGGCTTAATTTTAAATGAGTTCTTGCTAATTGACCAGTTTTTCATATTCGGCACGACCCAAAAACACACACACACACACACACACACACACACACACACACACACACACACACACACACGTCAGCATACAGAAGGGGGTTCCTAGACCGGGACAGAACAAAAACAGAACGACACAGCTGAGGAATTAGGCAAAAGCGAAAGGAGCTAGGAGAGAGACAGACAGAATCAGCAGAGATCAACCAGAACAGGAAGAGCAACAAGAGCTAGCACACAGACCCATCCCCAGAACCCCAAAACCAAACACGCTATCCCAACACAGACCACAATCCACACTTAAACCCCACCCCTCACTATGCTGTAGAATCCCACAGCACACCGCCAGGGCCCCCACCCCCACAGACCCCCAAAACACAGTGTTGGAGAGGAAACTGAATGTATGGTACACCAACGCTGATGGAATAATGAATAAGTGGGAGGAGTGGATGAAAGAGTCAAGAGGCATCACCAGACATAAGCCCCACTGAAAAAAGCTCACAGGGGTGATAAAAATGCCATCTTTGGGATATCAGATCCCGAAAAGACAAGGGAAAAAAAAGGTGGGGGGTGGCACTGCTGATAAAAAAACCGAGGGGATTTTGTAGCTGGAGAGAGGGGCAGATAAAAACCCAGGAGATTATATAATAGGAACGCTTCGCCCGGAGGTCAAAGGTGATAATTGGGTGAGTTCCCACCCCCAGCGCGGAGGCCAACAAAAGTATGATAGAAATGAGCGATGGTTGACCACTGGCCGAAGTGGCCAGAAGGGCTCATGCGAGCGGGCGGCTATTGATCATGGGTAAATTATCAAAGCTTATTTTTTGGGGACTTGAAAATTAGATTGAGCAAGTGTTCTGTTATGGGACGGTTTTAAAGGACCTGCCTAGTAGGGGCCCAGGCCTGCTGCGTGTTCCCCCTTTTCTTATGTTCTTATGTTCAACCAAAAGGGGAAAGGGGTTGGGAGAACTTAGGACATGGGGCCAAAGAAAGTGGAGGGCTAAGATGATGGAGGGGGTACTGGAAAATCCATGTCCCAACACTAAAGGACACTACCAGAGAGGGGGGAGGGACAACCAGCGAGCTGGACTGTATTCACCTTGAATCGCTGATAGGGACCCATAGGGCCCCCTTGGGGCCAGTATCATATGGTTCAAAGTTTCAATACATGTAGGACAAGTGGAGGAAGGGGGAAAAGGGCTGGACGAAAAAAGGAAACTACAAAAAAAAAGGGGACTACGTAGGCATGAAGAACTTCCTGCATGGAGTTCAGTGGGGACAGAGAGCTGGAGGGAAGTCAAAAACAGATGATGGAATATAACAACAATTACGGAAGCGGGGAAGGTTTATCCCAAGGGTAACAGGAAAAGCGAAAAACCAGGATGACCCGTGGTTCCCCCAAAAGGTGCGGGGAAGCCAAAACCAAGTGTCCCGGGAATGGAAAAAGAATAAAAAAAACCCAAAAGGACCCGTAGAAAAAAGGAGAGCAGTTAAAGCCAAAATGAATATACACAGGTAAAAAGGGGGGCCCCAAAAGAAAATACGAGAATGACATAGCAGCACCCAAATCAGACCCAAAGCTGTTGTACAGCCACATCGGGAGGAGAACAACGTAAAGGCCCAGGTGATCGGCTGAGGAAGGAAGGAGGAGGCCCGAAATGCCCCAAAAATGTTGAGGCTAAACATGAGATTAAAAAAAAATTTTCCCAAGAGGAGATGGGGCCCCCAGAAGGTGGAGAGGTGGGGTCCACCCGGTGCTGGACACAATACCCCTGAGGGGGAATGAAGACCTTAAGCGAGCTAGATACCTCGAAGGATAACGAAGATACCTCGCCGGATAACATCTCTCCATGGGTCCGAGAGGGAGAAGGGGAATATTACCCCTAACAACAATCTTCAAAAATCTATCGAAACAGGGCAACTACCTGAGGTATGGAAGACAGCAAATGTAGCCCCAAAATTTATAAAAAAGGAGACAGGCATAGCACTAAACAAAACCAGTGTCACTGACATGTATAGTATAAAGATCATGGAAAGATTATCAGGAAAATGGGGAACACCTAAAAAAGGAATAGTTATAAGGGGGGTTTGGGGAAAAATCCTGTCCCCTGGGGGTTCTGACGGGGTGACGGGTAAGACAAGAGATAGAGGGTGGGTGTTGCATATTCCTGGACTGTAAGAAAGATTGGTGTAAAACTGGAGGACCGGCAGGGATAATAGGGGGGGCACTACAATGGATTGGGAATACCTGTCGGAAGACCGCAGCGAGTCATGGTCGTGGCAGTGTAAGTGGGGGCCCGGTGACGGGGGGGTTCCCCGGGGGCAGTCCTAGGACCGGTGCTGTTTCTGGGTTTTGTGAAAGACTGGGAAGAAAGACTCCAAGTGTCCCTGTTTGCAGATGATGTGAAGGATGAGAAGAATTCAATGGACGAGGACCAGGCAGAACACAAATGGATCTGGACAGGCTGCAAGCCTGGTCCCCAAATTACTCCATTCAACCCCCCGTGCAAAGTCATGAAGAGGGGGAAGGGAAAAAAACTGCAGACGGAGTACAGTCTATTGGGCCAAGGACTAAAACCTCAATCAAGGAAAAGATCTTGGGGGGAGTATAACACAAGGAACATCTCCCAAATCGCCCTCAACCCAAAAAACTGCTGCAACATACGGGCCCTAACAAACCTAAAACCATTCCACATCTTAATAAAAAAGTCGTTCAGGACCCTGTACACTGTGTCGTTAGGCCCCATACTGGGTATCGCCCAGTTTGGAACCCCCACCTAAAACACGTAAAAAAACTAGAGAAAGTGCAAGGTTTGCAACAAGACTGTCGGAGCTAAATATGTCTTGAGGAGAGGAAGGGGAAATCGACCTGACGACATTGGAGGATAGGAGAAGGGGGGCATGATAACGACAAAAAAACTGGAGGAATTGAAAGGTGGACGAGACAGAATGTTCCAGAGATGGGACCAACAACAACGGGCCCTTGGAAGTTGAAGCTAACACACACAAAAAAAAAAAATATATATATATATATATATATATATATATATATATATATATATATATATATATATATTTTCTTTCAACACCGGGCTGTTCCCCAGACGGGTATTTGGGTCATGACAATGAAGAATGAATTTAATGAAAACCCGTAGTCGATGGCTTTAAACCCAAAAAACCCAAAAATTTTAAAACCCAACACTCCCAAAATTTGGGAAAAATATTTTTTACGTCGAGAGGGCATTTTTCTTGTATAAACATTCAAGATAAGTCTAAGAACAACTGTCAATGAATAAACAAGAATGGCTGGGACTCGAACCGTGGAGCTGGGGGGGTACGGTGATGTCCTCTGTGTCGGATCAAACTTCGGTCACCTTTCATATTCTGTTCATTCTAGTTTTCGAAATAATATTTAAATAACAAGTACTGTCCCCCCAAAAAATATTGTGCGTCCTTTGCCAAATCAGCATTCACAATTTGACACCGTTGCCAGAAAAAAAAGGGTTGAATTATTTCATTTTTAAACATAAATGACTTTGGACCTCGCATTCATTCCATAATTAAATTTATAAATCAATTGCTTTACAAAAATGGGGAGGGCGGCGGGCAGCTGGCTCCTATAATTTTCCCACCCTCTCTCTCTCTCTCTCTCTCTCTCTCTCTCTCTCTCTCTCTCTCTCTCTCTCTCTCTCCTCTCTCTCTCCCTCCCTCTCTCCCCCTCTCTCCCCCTCTCTCTCTCTCTCTCTCTCTCTCTCTCTCTCTCTCTCTCTCTCTCTCTCTTGCTCAGTTCTCCCCATACAACAGTTCTAAACTGGACGCATGCCAGCCTTTCCTTTTACCGGATAAATCATTCAAAATGGAAATACTTTTTTCCCCCCCTTTCCTGTTAATTAAAAGACCATATGGGAGGGTTCCCTCTGCATTTCAAATTATGATCTCAGGTTTTTTATATTAGTTATCCCTGAAGATAATTTTTAAATTGCATGTTTTAATAATCCATTTATTTCCTGTTGTTAAAATTGGTTTTAAAGTATTGACATTGGCTACAAAACACAAGTGATATATAAAATGCTCTCAGGGGTATACACCGTAAACGTGTCTCCATTGTTCCCGTGCGGTCCTCAGTTTATACCGGAACTTTCTCTCAGTGTATCACCGGGGAAATGTTCCTAGTGGATCACCTGTTGTCTCTCGTCTTATCACCTAAACTGGTTTTCTCAGTGTTAACCCGTGAACTGTGTCTCTGTGTGTAACACCCTGAACTGGTCTCTCAAATCCCTT
>WNWK01036457.1:0-19151 GCA_009830355.1 Cherax destructor | reverse complement strand
CAGGGTAAAATTGCCCAAAAACCATTCAAAATTTAACACTAGTACAACCATAAACCATACCAGAACCCACAACCACCCAGCCCAGTAGGGCCACAGCATAACCTCCTCCTTCACAGTCGCCGACAAACACTATTACCCACAATTTAAAAGAAATACTATTATTTCTATTGCATTTGTAGTTGTAAGCAAATATATAACAATGAACTACAATTACATATTCATTTTTTTTTTTATAATATCTGTTGGTCAAAAAAAAGTTGTTTTTTTTTGGGGGGCCCCCCGGAATGAAACCCCTTTTTTTTCCCCCATAAGTTCTTCAGTTTGTCAAAAGGGGGTTTTTTTAACTAACACGGTGTTTTCAGGAAAAAAAACCACCGGAAACGACGGTCTACTGTATATTGAACCCAGGATAAAAAGTAAATAATAATACATTCCTCACTTGGGCGACGATCATTTACCTATGCCTGGATTACGAGGGGCTTTGACCAGTATTCATACCTAAATAATGTATATTAGAGCTGATTTTCTTTTGACAAATGTTTAAAAAAAAAATTTTTAGTCCTTTCAAAAAACCCCCCAAAAAAATACATTTAAAAAAAAAGCACTTACATAATTGTTCTTTTTGGGACAGTTTTTTTTTCCGGGGTCCACTGTACACACTGTATAAACATTTAAAAATATACCAGAAATGTTATAAATGGTGAAAAGGTGTTTTTAAAAAACAACATAAAAGATGGTTGACACAAACTTACTATACCATTATAGATGCTCCCCCTTTTGGACAATTTTTTAACGACATGGTCTTGGGAACGGAACTCCATCAAATGAGGAGGGCTGCAAATAATAATATCTATTTCTACAAGCATGTACAAGGTATACAGGCCTAGTTGACATAAAATGACATACTATATAAAAAGTCGTTTTTTTATAAGAACATAAGAAAAAAGGAACACTGCAGGTCCAATTCTCCCAACGACTTAAGCCAATGCCTTGACCTGTCAGGTCAATCACATTCCAAAAGGGGGGGGCAGGGGGCGACCTAGTGGCCCGCTAATCAGGTCCAACTCACACCCACCCACACCCACTCATGTATTTATCCAACCTTTTTTTAAAAAAATAAAAATGTCTTAGCTTCTATGCGGTACCGGGGGTTTGTTCCCCTACCCCAAACTCTATTACCAAATCAGTGCTT
The DNA here is from genome assembly GCA_009830355.1 of Cherax destructor. Taxonomy (NCBI): domain Eukaryota; kingdom Metazoa; phylum Arthropoda; class Malacostraca; order Decapoda; family Parastacidae; genus Cherax; species Cherax destructor. The sequence goes on along the minus strand of WNWK01036457.1, from coordinate 17,959 downwards.
TCTTATATCCTTCCTGAATCTGAATTTTTCAAAAAAACCATTGCTGCGAGTCCTGTCAATACTAGATTTTTTTAGCACGCTATTTTCCCCCCCCTTTTTATAAATTCCTGTTTTCCATTTATACCCCCCAATCATATCCCCCTAATTCTACGCCTTTGAGGGAATTCGGGGCCTCAGTCTATCCTCATAGGGAGATTTCTGATACATGGGATCAACTTTGCACCCCCCCTTTTTACGTTCTCCAGTGCATTTATATCCATTCTGTAATATGGTGCCCAAAACTGTGGAGCATAATCTAAATGGGGAAAAACCCCAAAGATAAAAAGAGTTGAAAAAAAACCCCTGAGGACTTCTATTATTTATATTTTTTGATATGAAGCTGGATTCTGTTACTCTATTGCGAACACTTATGCACTGTTGTCTTGGTTTCAGATTACTGCTAACCAGAACTCCAAACCCCCTTTTTTTGCAACTGAAATTTAAGATCAAATTATTTAGTTTATATGTGATGGTTTTTTTCCTGTCCAACATTTAGAACTTTGCATTTGTCTATATTAAACTGCATCTCCCATTTCCCCCAAAACCCACTCCATCAGTCTATTCAAATCATCCTGGGTCCCTCTAATGTCCTCATTTAAAAAAAATTTGGGGACGGCCTTTTTTGGTGTCATCAGCAAATTCTTATGTGCTTTTTTTCCCTCATCTATGTCGTTTAAAAAAATTTGGGAAAACAAGGGGCCCAACACTGACCCCTGTGGAAAACCGCTTGTGACGTCCCCCCCTTTATGAAAACCCCCTGCTGCCTATTTGTCATCCATGCCTCTACCCAGGAAAAATTTTTTCCTCCTATTCCATGTCCCCAAGTTTTCTCAACAGCCCCCTGATGTGGAACTCTATGAAAGCCTTACTGAAGTCCATTTACACAATATTATATTCAATAATGATCTACCTCCTCAAATACCTTAGTAAAAGAAAGTTATAAATTTGTAAGGGGGGAAACCCCCCCTTTGTAAAAAAGGCTGAGATTCTTTAAAAAAATTTATGACTTTCAAGATGGCTATGAATTGTTTTGGAATTATTGTTTCCATGAATTTACCAACTATGGAGGAAAGGCTTATTGGTCTATAGTTCGAAGCTAAGGACTTGTCACCTGCCTTGTATAGGCATTACTTTTTGCCATTTTCCACTTATGCAGAGCTTTTAAATTAGGCGTTTTGTCGCTAACCCCCAGGTACCCATTTTATTGAGGGGGAAGATAGACAACCACTGGGGAAAACCCCCAATGTTTCCACCCCCCCCCGGGGGAATCGAACCACCCCCTTTTTGCTGTGTAAACGAGGCTTTATACCAGGCCACAGGGCCCCCCACCAGGCCACGGGTCAAAATGTGATTTTTTTCCCCATGTTTTGGGGAGTATTACACCCTGAAACAATTGAAATATTGAAATATCCTTGTACATAGCATTAGAAAACCAAAATAATAAAAAAAAAAAATAAAACAGTTATACATACCGTATACAGTGGAACACCGAGTTTGGGCCAAATTGTCCGGGAGGCTGTTAAAGTGCTGTTACAAAACAATTTTTTTCCCCCAAAAGGAATAAAAAAAATTAGATTAGTCCTTTTAGACCCCCCAAAAAACACCCCCCAAAAGCACTTACAATTTTAACCTAAAAATTGTACGTTTTTCCGGGGGGGTCGGGGAACTCAGGGTTCCACTGTATACGGGGGAGTTTGGGATATTTGCTGTTTTGGGAAAAGGGGGTCTAAAATTTTTTCCCTTTTTCCCTGTCATGCTGAATGTGGTGAAAGCGTTTTTTTTTGGGGGGCCCCCCTTTGGTGGGGGGGGACCAGCATGTTCAAAAAAAGTAAACCCCCTCTTCTTGCTTTTGATTTTTCCCTTATTATTATTTAAGAATAGCTAGTTTCATTCTAAAAAAAAAAGAATGGGATGAATCTTTTTTAACAACAGAAGTTTGGGGGTTTTTTAGATAAAAAATTTCATGAGTAGGTTTTGTGTCATCTACTGAAAGTTTGTTAGGGCTCTGGCCCGCACCCCATCCTGTAGTGAATCCCCCCATGTCTAGCACTGTCTCGTTTCTGTTAAAATTTCCATCTCAAGTGTTTTTTTGAATTGCCATCTCAAGTGCTTTTGTAGAATCCCCAAATAAGTGCTTCTGTAGAATCACCATCTCTTTTCACAGTGCATGGAAAAGTACTGTATCTCAGAGAAATTAATCACCCAGCCTTATGAGATAACAATAGCTGGCCCTGTAAGATTGGTATACATACCTACAAACCTTTTTTTTGGGCAAGGCCAACGAATCTGCCTCTTTGCCTTTTGGGGTTTACTACTCATTCATCACATTACAGATTTAAATTATATTCATACCCCCCCCCCTTTACAGCCACAGGGAACAATCGCCTGGTTAGGTTATCCACAGTACAGCTCTGCTTATAGTTCCCCCTCTCTCATGATTCATACCTTCCTTTTTATACAGACTTAGCCAGGGGGGAAGGCGCTTCTTTTGACCTTGACTTCTTTATATACATATCCTGTACTCCCCCCAAAAATACCGGGGGGCCCCCTTAGCAACTGATTATTTTAACCAATGTCCACCCTTTTTTTTTTTTGTCGGGAGAAGGAGATGTGAATTGAAATTTTTTATATCTCGTATGGGGAAATTTGGAGAGAATCCCCCTTTCATATAAAAACTTGACACTGCATCCTTGCAAAGTTAATACACTGGAAGTACAGAGATGCCCCTTTGTTGTAATTTCTCCACGTCAAATTCCCCGCCAAGGAAAAAGGGGCCCAAAATTCTAAGTATGGCTGTACTTCACAAAGCTTCAATAAGGAAGATGCTAGCTCTTCATTGAAATAATGGGGAAAACGGGGCCCCGTGGCCTGGGGGCAAAGCTCTCGTCACACGGTGAGGGTCTGGGTTAATTTTTCCCCAAGGGGGGAAACATCGGAGGGGTTTTCCCCTTTTTCCGGTGTCATGTTCACCCCGTAAAATGGGTACCTTTTATCGACTGGGTGGGTCGATCCTGGGACAAAACTGACCTAAAATTTAAAAAAACCCGCATAACAAGGGGCTTTTTTTTGTATGTCATTGATGTCAGCTAGTCCTGTATACCTTGTACATGTACTTTGTATATAAAGATATTATATTAATTATTATTATTATTAAGGGGTAAGGCCCAAAAACATTAGCTTAATTAAATATTGGTCACAGAAAAATATTGTGTCTTTTATGAGACTGGTTTGGGGGTTATGTGGTATTAAATATTCTTATCAATCAGTTTTTTTCCCGTTTTTCTTTTTTTTCAAACACTAGCCATACCCCCTTGGGGGTGGCTAAAAAAAAAAAAAAAAATTTTTTTTAACTTTAAAAATTTATAAAAAGGGGCCCCCCCTTGCCCCCACTTTTTAGTCCCCTTATGACACGATGGCTTACAGACGAAGGATTCTTTTCCACTTTCCCACAGAGACAACTATGAATTATCCCGAATACAGTTTTGGGGGGTACAGTACAGGTGGGGGAATACCACCTGGTTAATCTGGGTTTATTCATGAAAAAAAATAATGTATGCAAAAAGAAAAATTTTTTAGATTTTCAATTATTTTCAGATTCTTCTAATTCAGAGACTGATCACAGCATCCCCCCCCCCATCACCTGTGAAGGCATCATAAAAGGGGGAGCAGTTAGAGGTAAATTGAATTGTTTTTTTTACACAGAAAAACCCAAAAAGGGGAAAAAAATTTTAGGGATTTACATGTATTTGTATTTTCTTCCCATTTATTTTTATGTACATTATTTATATTAAAGTTTTGTCATGGGGGGAAAAAAATTTGGGCATGAAAATTATTACATTATTGCAGTAATTGGATATTGGGGGTACTGTTTTTACTTTATTTAATAAGGGATGATTCCCCTCCCCCGCCCACTCTACACCACCACTGCCACTACACCACCACTGCCCCCACCACCACTGCCACTACACCACCACTACCACTACAACACCACCACACCATTACTACACCAACCGCCACTACAACACCACCACTACCACTACTACACCATCCACTGCCACTACACCACTGCCACTACACCACCACTGCCATTACACCACCCCTGCCATTACACCACCACTGCCACTACACCACCACTGCCACTACACCACCACTGCCACTACACTACCACTACAACACCACCACACCATTACTACACCAAAACGCCCCTACAACACCACTACTACACCATACCATGCCACTAAAACCCCTGCCACTACACCACCACTGCCATTACACCACCACCCCCATTACACCACCACTGCCACTACACCACCACTGCCACTACACCACCACTGCCCACACCACTGCCACTACACCACCACTGCCACTACACCGACCGCCACTACACCGCCACCACTACACTACCATAACCACTGCCACTACCTCTACACCCCCCTGCCCCCCACCACTCCTCACACCACTGCCATACACCCCCACCCAACAACCACTCCCTCACCACCACTGCCACTACCCCACCAATTCCCCACTCCCTACCCCACCATTTTCCCCTACACCCCACCACACCCCCACACCCCACAAAAATTTTACCCACCCCCCTACACCACTGCCACTCACCACTACCACAACACTACCATACACCACCACTACCACTACCCCAATTAACACCAATCCCCCTACACACCACTACACCACTACCCCAATCCCACTACACTACCACTACACCAATCCCACCCCACTACCACTACACCCACTCCACAACCCCACCCCCACTACCACTACACCATGCCACCCCACCACCCCACCCCACCACCCCACCCCACCACCCCCCTACACCACCCCCCACACCATCCCTACACCACTCCCCTACACCACTGCCAAAACCCCCTCCCCCCACTACCTTCACCACTACCCTACACCACTGCCACTACACCACTGCCACTCACCACTACCTCTTAACCACCCCCTACACCACTACCACTACACCTCTACCACTACACTACCACCACTACACCACTACCATTTTCCATTACACCACTACTCTACACCAAAACCCCACCCCCACTACCCTCACCACTACCCTACCCCAATTTCCACTACACCACTCCACTCACCACTGCCACTACACCACTACCACTACACTACCACTACAAGACTGCCACTACACTACACTACCACTACAAACCCACTACACACCACACAAATGCCACTCACTACCACTACACCATCCACTACCCCACGCCCTCCTCCACTACACCAATGCCACTACACCACTACCCCGGTTCGAAGGGGTTTTTTGACCAGATTTTGGGGGGATGGGAAAGGGGTGGAAACATGGGAAATGGTTGGGAGGGGGGGGGGAGGGGGGGGTTCTAAAGGTAAGTGGCCTAACCACTTTGGTGCAATTTAATAAAATTGTGTGTTGTGAGTTATTCGGGGAGTTAATTTCATGAGGTAAGTATGCCTCCTGCCCATCAGCTGCACACAGTTATACAACTGTATCCCAGCATGGCACTGTATCCCAGCATGCCACCGGGGTTTGGGAAAAATGCTTTTTTTTTTTTTTTTTCCCACAAGAGGGTTTGGATGCGGGGGCTGCTGCAACAGGTGGTAGTTGCGGGGGTTTTCGATGGGGGTAGCTTCCCCCGGGCTGGTCAAGCAGTTTCTGAGGTGGTGTCCTTTAAAAAGGGGAAAATTGTGAGGTTTCAAGGTTAGTTGTAAGATGTATTTTGGAAAGGTAGGTCACTAAAAATTTTGGGGGGAAATTTTTCACTTTTTTGGGGGAGGTTGGTTAGGGTGGTATCCACTCTTCTGGTTTCTCAGGGGGGCCCACGGGGTCCTTGGTGGGGGGAGTTGTCCGGAATGGCTCTAACTCTTTGTTGTAGTCATTCTTTGGGGGTTTTTTGGGGGGGGAAAAAGTCGGTGTTTTTTTGGGTTTTGGGGGGGTTTCTCTATCTGGTACATAGAGTTCTTGCATGTCATATACAGTTTGTCTATCCTGACATTCATTGCAGCGATTTCCTGTTGTCTATGCAGGTCTTCCATTCTGATTCTGTTCTAAATCTGGCCCCAGTGATAAAGCAGAGGGCTTTGTTCTGGACCGTTAAGCCACAGCATGTTGGTTTTAGTTGTTAGGGATAAGGGTATGCAAGGGTATTCGAGCAAAGGTCTGATCATCATCTTGTAGAGGTGCTTCTTGATGTGGGGGGGGGATCTTTAAATCTGAATAGTTGGCCGAGGCGGGCTTTAGCTAGGTTCACTTTTTTAGTGATGTGAGAAGTGGAGTGAAGTAATCTGTCGATCTCGTATCCCAGGATCTTGTTAGGGTTATTGATATCGACACGTGAACCTCTTATGGAGATACCTCCTTTGCCTTCTATGGTAGATGGGAGACAGCTGATGGTGCTGATGAGGACTTTTTCTGGATTATTTGTGATTCTCCACTTTTTCTCCCAGTTAGCTGTTCTTCATAATTCCTCATTCATTTCCTCTATTACTCTTCTGTATTTTGTTGCACCTGATATGGGGGTGGATGACACTACATGGATAACATCGTCTGCAAATTGGGTGATGATGGTATCATTGTGTTCAGGTTGTGGGAGGTCATTTACATAAATATTGAAGAGTATGGGGCTAAGGCATGAGCCTTGTGGTACTCCAGCTGATGGGGTGAATGGTACTGCAGATTTACCATTAAAGTTGGGGATGATGTGTCTGCCTGTTAGGAAATTGAATATGAGCCTGAGAAAGGTCCAGTTGTGGTCTGGTAGGTCGGCAAGTTTGAATATAAGCCCATCATGCCATAGGCTGTCGAAGGCTTTGTGAACGTCCCTCGTTGCAATTAGGGCCAGGTTTCCCTGGTTCCTCAGACTATCCACCGCATCATAGATAATGTTGATAGCATGCTGTGTTCCGTGGTTGGACCTGAAGCCAAACTGTTTTTCGGTGACGAGGTGATTTTTTTGAAGACTTTGCCAGCGACTTCGAGTAGGGAGATAGGTCTGTAGTTTTCTGGATTACGGATGTCCTTGTTGGGTTTTGAGATGAATATCATCTTTGCTTTTTTGAATGTTATAGGGAAGTGGCCAGATGCCAGGACAGCATTAAAGATATTTAATAGGGACGTTTTTGCAATTATGGGGTAGGTATTTTAGCTGTTTTACTGTTATGCCTGAAGGGCCAGGGGCTTTATTTCTCATTCGTCCAATGACTTGGGTCATTTCCCTGAGGGTGATTGGCCTAGTGAGAAGGTGCTCGGATTCGAGAGAAGATGTATCGATTGATGGTATTGGGTGGAAGTCTTCCCAGTTTTCGTCCCGCCATTGGTTGACCCACAGGTAGTGGCTATTGTTAAATCTTCTGCTGTCATTGTGCGAGAGAATTTTCTTCCACACCTCACCCATCAAGTTAGCTTGATCTTGTGGGTCCTCGAGCAAGGTAGTCACTTTCTCACCATCCACGTCAGTGAATGAGTGTGTGAGGAGTTGAGTGGGTGAGTGTTTAGCCTCCAGTAGTCTACGGATCTTACTCCAGAATTGTTCTGGATGGTGCTTATACTGGTTAGCTTGAAGCACAAGATACTTCCATATTTATCTTTTGTGCTGGGTGGTTAGGGTTATTAATTCCCTTCTCATTCTTTGGAGTACCTCACGTGTGGGCTGGCCTGAGTGGAGGTGTCTACTACATTCAGCTTGGTAATTATTCATGCTGTCTTTTTTATTTCCCTGGTTGGTTTGTACTGTTGGTAGACCCTGGAAGTAGTTAGTTGGCAACATGCTTCTGTGGCCTCAGTGATTCTTTCATGGAGGGAGGTGATCGCCTCGTCTATTGCAGTGGAGGGTTGGTTCTCAAGAAAAATAGTCTGGTCGTTTGCTAGACAGTCCCTGAAGGGGTCGAAGCCTGTGTTTTTAGGCTGGGTTTTGGGCGGGTGGGTGTGCGGAATGGTGTAGATTGGAGCTTAATTATGACAGGGATATGGTCAGAGCCAACGTTGCCGCCTGGGGAGACTTTACAGTGGAACAGGTCACAGTCCCTGTTGGTGAGTACTACGTCAGGTGTGCCTGGGTGGGGGCCCACAAATGATTTAAAGAATGGGCCCTGGAACGATAGATTTCTTGCTGCCATTAGATTGAAGAGGTGTTTCCCTTTGTGGTCGCCCTGAGGGAGGGCGGCGCCACAATTGAAGAGAGCGGGGTGGTGGGCATTGAAATTCCCTGCCAGGACTGCAGGGACATTTCTACTGAGTAACCTGTGTAAGGGGATAGACTCTATATACGGCTGTCTGGGAGGAAAGTAGCCTGTTCCCACTATGAGCCGGACATATGAGGTCAGCAGTTCTATTGCTAGGATGCTGTCCTCGTCGACATGGATGTTGTGGAATTCGTATCCCCTCTTCACAAGGATGGCCACTCCACTATAGGGCCCTCTGGATTTCTCAAGTGTTGAGTAACCAGGGAGTTTTATATGGTTGGTCAGGTCTGGCTGCTGTTTCGTTGAGGAGGATAATGTCTGGGTTGTGGTTGCATAACTCAATTTCAAGGAGGTAGCGGTTGTTGAAGAAGTGGTGGATGTTGATTTGCAGAATTGTGATCCCCATTATTTTGCATGTTTAAGTGTGTTGCTGCAAGCAGAGGAGTGATGTTTGGAGGAGCAGACCCGTTGGGGTTGATTGCGCCTGCTAGGGGGTTTATGGGAAGAAGGGAACACCACTACACTGCCACTACACCACTACCACTACTCCAATGCCACTACACTACCACTACACCAATGCCACTACACTACCACTACACTACACTACCACTACGGAAAGATAAACACATAAGCAGTATAATGTGATCCTTTATTGACAACGTTTCGCCCACGCAGTGGGCTTTATCGAGTCACAAACAGATCTACCTGGATACAAGAAACAAGGGTATTTATACAATTTAGTCAGGTGGAGAATGTTGGGTCAGGTGGGGAAAGCTGCATGTGACAGTCTTCAAAGTAGTGTGATAGTTTAAAACCTCGTGTAACTTAAAGGACCTGCAGTGTTCCATTCTTGAGTTCTATGTGGGATAGCAATGAAGAAGTTTCTTGGCAATAGGTTCAGCTATGTTGTAGAAGCCGTTGTTCTGGTTGAAGTTGTTGGATATGCAAAAATTATTCAAAATCTTTCATCTCGTCCACTGTCAACCACAGAAACTGAAGCCCTCAGCTTAGGCCTCAAATTTGCAACAGGAATTACGAAACCAAAACAAGACCTCAATTTCATCGCTAAAAACTACAGACACAATGACTCCGATTTCCAAAAAGGCTATCTTCAAGGCATCATCTCAGCGGCCATCTCAACACACAGCTCCCCAGTCATACCTCGACGTTACATCATTGCACTTAAAGCTTTAACAGAAGACACGACCATCAGGGTTACCACCGCTGATAAAGGAGGTGGCGTCGTAATCTTGAACACTGACGATTACAGGAACAAAATGCTTAATCTACTTAATGACCCAGATACCTACAAACCTCTCACAACAAACCAAGTGGACAACCTCACCAAAACATTTCTTCAAAAGACTCGCCGCATTCTGAGGGACTTGGAACAAGGGAAGAAACTTCTACACACCATTCCCAGCAACCCCAGACCTGCCAGAATGTACGGTCTGCCAAAGACGCACAAACCAGGTATCCCATTGAGGCCCATATCCTCGGGAATTGGCAGTGCTTCCCACAAACTCTCAGGAATTCTCGCTAAACACCTCTCCAAACTTTTGGGCACTATTAGTTCAGCACATCTCAAACACTCTGGTGACCTTCTCAATCGCATTTGCAACATTAACATCAAGAACAAGAAACTCTCCAGCCTTGATGTAACATCCCTATTCACCAAAGTACCTACTACACAAGCTATTGATCTCTTGCGCAGAAAAATTGATGACTCACTTGATCTTCCTCTTCCAGCCAGCGATTTCATCGATCTTGTTGAACTATGTGTGGGCTTTACATGTTTCTCTTTCAAAAATCAACTCTTTCAGGAAACTTTCGGACTACCCATGGGATCCCCACTTAGTGCCGTCCTTGCGAACCTATATATGGAACATCTGGAAGCCGAGCGTTTTTCCACTATTATTCCCTCTTCTGTCACCTGGCTCCGTTATGTTGACGACATTCTCATCATTACTCCCAGATGCTTCAACATTCAAGCTCTCCAACACAATTTCAACCAGGTCAAGCCATGAATCCAGTTCACACTAGAAGAAGAAGTCGACAACACTATTCCTTTCCTTGATGTTCTTCTCTGCAAAGTCGACCATGAACTTCGTTTTAAAGTCTATCGAAAACCTACCAATCAACACGATCTTCTCCACTTCTACTCTCACCACGACACCAAGACTAAACGTGGTGTAATTATAGGCTTTTTCCTGCGTGCACTCAGAATCTGCAGCAGTGAGTTCCTTGAGGAAGAATGCTCCCTTATTGAGCAAGCTTTTTCTAAACTTCATTATCCTCATCACTTCATTAGAGACTGCAGACGACGGGCATTAAACATCTTCAACACACCCAGAGAAGACACTGCCGAGAAACGATACATAGTCCTCCCCACCAACTCCATTACCAAACACATTTCCAACATTTTTTCCAATACCTCATTCCGAGTATCTACCTCCACATCCACAACCATCAAGGACATTACCAGTAACAGACAGGACAAGCTTCAATCCACTGCAGGGGTATACACAATTCCTTGTAATGACTGCAGCAAATTATACGTCGGCGAAACATCCAGAGACCTCCAAACACGTATTTCAGAACACCAGTACGCAAGCAGATCTGACAACCCAAGAAATGCCTGTGTTCAACACCGAAATTCACACAACCATTTAATCAACTACAGAAATGCAAAACTCATCGCCAGAGAAGACAACACTCAATACCGAAGAATCCTAAAATCATCACTTATTTGTATATCCAACAACTTCTACCAGAACAACGGCTTCTACAACATAGCTGAACCTATTGCCAAGAAACTTCTTCATCGCTATCCCACATAGAACTCAAAAATGGAACACTGCAGGTCCTTTAAGTTACCTGAGGTTTTAAACTATCACACTACTTTGAAGACTGTCACATGCAGCTTTCCCCACCTGACCCAGCATTCTCCACCTGACTAAATTGTATAAATACCCTTGTTTCTTTTATCCAGGTAGATCTGTTTGTGACTCGATAAAGCCCACTGCGTGGGCGAAACGTTGTCAATAAAGGATCACATTATACTGCTTATGTGTTTATCTTTCCATTGTGTCGGTATTTTATACCATTTATTTCCACACTACCACTACACCACTACCACTACACTGCCACTACCACTATACTACCACTACCACTATACTACCACTACCACTATACTACCACTACCACTATACTACCACTACCACTATACTACCACTACCACTATACTACCACTACCACTATACTACCACTACACTACCACTATACTACCACTACCACTATACTACCACTACACCACTACCACTACACCACTACCACTACACCACTACCACTACACCACTACCACTACACCACTACCACTACACCACTACCACTACACCACTACCACTACACCACTACCACTACACCACTACCACTATACTACCACTACACTACCACTACACTACCACTACACCACTACCACTACACTGCTACCACTACACCACTACTACTACACCACTACCACTACACCACTACCACTACACTATCTCTACACCACTACACCAATGCCACTATACCACTACACCAATACCACTACCACTACACCAATGCCACTACACTACCACTACACCAATGCCACTACACTATGACTACACCAATGCCACTACAATGCTACCACTACACCACTATCACTACACTACCACTGCACTACCACTACACTACCACTGCACTACCACTACACTACCACTGCACTACCACTACACTACCACTGCACTACCACTACACTACCACTGCACTACCACTACACTACCACTGCACTACCACTGCACTACCACTACACTACCACTACACCACTACCACTACACCACTACCACTACACCACTACCACTACACCACTACCACTACACCACTACCACTACACCACTACCACTGCACCACTACCACTATACCACTACCACTACACCACTACCACTACACCACTACCACTGCACCACTACCACTACACCACTACCACTACACCACTACCACTGCACCACTACCACTACACCACTACCACTACACCAATGCCAGTACACTATCACTACAATGCTACTACACCACTACCACTATACTACCACTACACCACTACCACTATACTACCACTACACCACTACCACTACACCAATGCTACTACACTACCACTACACCAATGCTACTACACTACCACTATACCAGTGCCACTACACTACCACTATACCAATTCCACTACACTACCACTACACTGCTACCACTACCACTACACCAATGCCACTACACTACCACTACCACTACAATACCACTACACCACTACCACTACACTGCTCGTAAGGAACCATTGGAGATTCGAGGAAATGGAAGGAATGGAGGTGTGTAGAGAAAGGGACTTTATTGTAGGTACCATCCAGTCTGGGGAGCACAAGATAGTCATTGCAGTGATGTATAACCCACCACAGAACTGCAGGAGGCCAGGAGAGGAATATGACGAGAACAACAGAGCAATGGTGGACACTCTGGCGGAGGTGGCAAGAAAAGCGTACATGAGCAGAGCGAAGTTATTGGTCATGGGCGATTTCAACCACAGGGAGATCGACTGGGAGAACCAAGAACCACATGGGGGTCCAGAAACTTGGAGAGCCAAGATGATGGACGTGGTACTGGAAAACCTGATGCACCAACATGTCAGGGACATGACCAGAGAGAGAGGAGAGGATGAACCAGCAAGGCTAGACCTTGTATTCACCCTGAACAGCTCAGATATCGAGGACATAACACACGAGAGCCCCCTGGGAGCCAGCGACCATATGGTGCTGAGCTTTGAGTTCATTGTAGAGCTACAGGTGGAGAGGGAAAACGGTGCTGAAAGAGACAAACTAGACTTTAAAAGAGGGGACTACACGGGTATGAGGAATTTCCTGCAGGAGGTTCAGTGGGAAAGGGAAATGGAAGGACAGTAACTGAAATGATGGAATACGTAGCGATAAAGTGCAAGGAGGCAGAGGAACGGTTTATACCCAAAGAAAAAGATTAAATGGGAAGACCAGAAAGAGCCCCTGGTTTACCCAAAGGTGCAGGGAGGCAAAGACTCAGAGTGTCAGAGAATGGAAAAGGTACAGAAGGCAAAGAACCCAAGTAAACAAAAAGATTAGTCAAAGAGCTAGAAACGAGTATGCACAGGTACGGAGGGAGGCCCAGAAACAGTACGAAAATGACATAGCATCGAAAGTCAAGTCTGACCCGAAACTGATGTACAGTCACATCAGAAGGAAGACAACAGTCGAGGACCAGGTGATAAGGCTGAGGAGAGAAGATGGGGAACTCACAAGTAATGATCAAGAGGTTTAAGGAAGTATTCACAGTGGAGGCAGGAAGGCAGCTGGGTAGACAGGACGGGGTGCGTCACCAACAAGGGATGTATCAAGTGCTGGAGGGATATACACACAACTGAGGGGGAGGTGAAGCAGTTACTCAGTGACCTTGATACCTCAAATGCGATGGGTCCGGACAATATCTCCCCATGGGTCCTTCGGGAAGGAGCTGAGGTTCTGAGTGTGCCACTTACCATAATATTCAACACATCCCTTGAAACTGGGCAGCTATCTGAGGTATGGAAAAAGGCCAACGTAGTCCCCATCTTTAAAAAAGGAGACAGAAAAGAGGCACTAAACTATAGACCGGTGTCACTTGCGTGTATAGTGTGCAAAGTCTTGGAGAAAATCATCAGGAAAAGAATGGTGGAGCATCTGGAGCAGAACAGGATAATCAACGCCAGACAGCACGGATTCAGGGAAGGCAAATCCTGTGTAGCAAACCTCCTGGAGTTCTATGATAAAGTAACAGAGGTAAGGCAAGAGAGAGAAGGGTGGGTTGACTGCATTTTCCTGGACTGCAGAAAAGCCTTTGACACAGTTCCTCATATGAGATTAGTAAAGAAGTTGGAAGACCAAGCATGTATAACAGGAAGGGCACTGGAATGGATCAGAGAATACCTCACATGGAGGCAACAACGGGTCATGGTGCGTGATGAGGTATCACAGTGGGCGCCTGTGACGAGCGGTGTACCGCAGGGGTCAGTTCTAGGACCAGTGCTATTCTTGGTATATGTGAATGACATGACGGACGGGATAGACTCAGAAGTGTCTCTGTTCACAGATGATGTGAAATTAATGAGGAGAATCACATCAGATGAAGACCAAGCAGGACTTCAAAGAGACCTGGACAAGCTTGACATCTGGTCTAGCAACTGGCTTCTTGAATTTAACCCCACCAAATGCAAAGTCATGAAGATCGGAGAAGGGCAAAGAAGACCGCTGACAGAGTACAGGCTAGGTGGACAAAGGCTACAAACCTCATCAAAGGAGAAAGACCTTGGGGTGAGTATAACTCCAAGCACGTCTCCGGAAACACACATCAACCAGATAACTGTGGCAGCATATGGGCGACTGGCAAACCTAAGATTAGCGTTCCGTTACCTTAACAAGGAATCGTTCAAGACACTGTACACCATGTACATCAGGCCCATACTAGAGTATGCAGCACCAGTCTGGAACCCACACATGGTCAAGCACGTCAAGAAATTAGAGAAAGTGCAAAGGTTTGCGACAAGGCTAGTTCCACAACTCAGGGGACTGCCCTATGAAGAAAGGTTGGGGAAAATAGGACTAACAACACTGGAGGACAGAAGGGTTAGAGGAGACATGATAACGACATACAAAATACTGCGGGGAATCGACAAGGTAGATAGTGACAGGATGTTCCAGAGAGGGAACACAGAAACAAGGGGGCACAACTGGAAGCTGAAGACTCAGATGAGTCAAAGGGATTTTAGGAAGCATTTCTTCAGCCATAGAGTAGTTAGGAAGTGGAATAGTCTAACGAACGATATAGTGGAGGCGGGAACCATACATAGTGTTAAGACAAGGTATGATAAAGCTCATGGAGCAGGGAGAGCAGAGACCCAGTAGCGGACAGCGAAGAGGCGGGGCCAGGAGCTGAGTCTCGACCCCTGCAACCACAATTAGGCGAGTACAATTAGGTGAGTACTACCACTACACCACTACACCACCACTACACAACCACTGCCACTACACCACTACTACCACTACACCACTGCCACTACACCACTGCCACACTTCTCCACTGCTACACTCACCACACTGCCACACTCATCAAACTGCCACACTCATTACACTGCCACACTCACCACACGGCACCACCACTGCCACACTCACTACATGGCACCACCACTGCCACACTCACCACATGGCACCACCACTGCCACACTCACCACACGGCACCACCACTGCCACACTCACCACACGGCACCACCACTGCCACACTCACCACACGGCACCACCACTTCCACACTCACCACACGGCACCACCACTTCCACACTCACCACACTTCACACTGCCACACTCACCACACTTCACCACACTTCACCATCACACTTCCACCACCACTGCCTCCATCATTAATATAATATATCTTTATTTCTACAAGTACATGTACAAGGTATATGGGCTTAGCTGACATCAATGATATATGTACTACTACAGTGGACCCTCGGTTAACGAAAGGTCCCGTTAACGAAAGTTTCGGAAAACGTAAGCTTTTTTCGGAATCGGTTAGCGAAAAATTCCTCGGTTACCGAAAGGTATTAGACGTGTCCGCCTGCTCCGCGCAAGCGCAGGACACCAGTGAAGCGTTGTTTACCATTGAGAGAACATTACCTAGCGCGCTCTTTCAAAGATTCACAATATATTTGGTGTCTTTTTTGGTGGTTTAGTGATTGTCACTGTGAAATAAGTCACCATGGGTCCAAAGAAGCTTCCTAGTGGCACCCCAGTGGTAGCATTCATGGAGGGAGTGTAGCATTCATGGAGGGAGTGTAGCATTCATGCAGGGAGTGTAGCATTCATGCAGGAGCGTAGCATTCATGCAAGAGTGTAGCATTCATGCAGGGAGTGTAGCATTCATGCAGGAGTGTAGCATTCATGCAGGGAGTGTAGCATTCATGCAGAGAGTGTAGCATTCATGCAGGGAGTGTAGCATTCATGGATGGAGTGTAGCATTCATGGAGGAGTAGCATTCATGCAGGGAGTGTAGCATTCATGCAGAGTGTAGCATTCATGCAGGGAGTGTAGCATTCATGCAGGAGTGTAGCATTCATGCAGGGAGTGTAGCATTCATGCAGGGAGTGTAGCATTCATGCAGGGAGTGTAGCATTCATGCAGGGAGTGTAGCATTCATGCAGGGAGTGTAGCATTATGCAGGGAGTGTAGCATTCATGCAGGGAGTGTAGCATTCATGCAGGAGTGTACCATTCATGCAGGGAGTGTAGCATTCATGCAGGGAGTGTAGCATTCATGCAGGGAGTGTAGCATTCATGCAGGGAGTGTAGCATTCATGCAGGGAGTGTAGCATTCATGCAGGGAGTGTAGCATTCATGCAGGGAGTGTAGCATTCATGCAGGGAGTGTAGCATTCATGCAGGGAGTGTAGCATTCATGCAGGGAGTGTAGCATTCATGCAGGGAGTGTAGCAGGCATGCAGGGAGTGTAGCAGGCCTGCAGGGAGTGTAGCAGGCCTGCAGGGAGTGTAGCAGGCCTGCAGGGAGTGTAGCAGGCATGCAGGAGTGTAGGGCATGCAGGGGGTGTAGCAGGCATGCAGGGAGTGTAGCAGGCATGCAGGGAGTGTAGCATTCATGCATTAAAAGAAAAAGAAGGGAAGTAACCCCAGAGAGGGACTTGTTACCTGAAGTCCTTTTGGAGGGGGATTTCCCTTCCAACCATTAACACCCTGCCCCTGTCAGCAACTCTACCTTCCAGATGCTTGCAACTCTTCAATAAAGGTAAGTAAATGTTATTGTTTTTTTTTTTTTGAGTGATTATTTTTTTGTGGAACGAATTAATTGTATTTACATTATTTCTTATGGGAAATAAGGTTTCAGATAACGAAAGATTCAGATTAAGTAATAGCTCCTGGACCGGATTAATTTCGTTAACCGAGGGTCCACTGTATATAGAAAGCCGCTTCTTATGCAGAGCATTTCGGACACATTAGATCATTTTTGTTCCAGGATGCTACCCACACCAGTCGACTAACTCCCATGTACCCATTTTACTGATAAGGAACATAAACAACCGGTGTAAAGAAACATGGCCAATGTTTCTACCCTCGCTGGGAATTGAACCCAGACCCTCGCTCTGTGAAGCGAGAGCTTTAGCCACCAGGCCACAAGGCACTGTGGCCTAGCTATGTTTCTAGAAGGTCACAGGTATCATGGTTCAGTGTCAACCAACTGAACCACAACATGCCCAACCCACTGTCAAAGTGTAGGTACTGTACTGCCTAACCTAAATTAACAAAAAAAAAAAAAGGCTGCAACTTGTAATGTTGGTAGAGTGGGTGGTTGAGGGAGGACCTTTTTTTCCCTATACAGTGGACCCCCGGTGTTCGTCCTGCTCCAAACTCGCCCTTTTATGTAAGTGTATTTTTTTAAATGCTTTTGTAAGTGTATTTTTGGGGGTCTAAAAGGACAAGTCTACTTTACATTATTCCTTATGGGAATAAATTTGTTTGGTAATGGCACTTGAACAGCATTCTGGAATGAAAAAATCATGAAAACCAGGGGTCCACTGTACGTGTTAAAAGTATAGCTTGCTCTCTCCCTTCAAAAGTTAAGTACACTAGTCCCCCAGTATCCACGGGGGATATG
>WNWK01036456.1:0-19152 GCA_009830355.1 Cherax destructor | reverse complement strand
GTGTGTGTGTGTGTGTTTTTGGGTGTGTGTGTGTGTGTGTGTGTGTGGGGGCGTGAATTGGTTTTTGTTTTAGGTGAGGGGGGGTGTTAGTGAATAAGATGGATAATAGGAAAAAAGGTTTTGGGGATCTTTTTTTGGGTTTTTGGTGGGAGTTCCAGATTTTAGGCCCTTAATGAATTAACGTTTGTATATTTTTTCCGCCCGTGGAATGTCATAGAAATTTTTGTTTTTTTATTATGTCTATGGGTCCGCCAACTATAAAGAAAGTTTTTAGTTGGGGGTTAAAATTTTGGAATTTATGGTTCTGCCTTTTTTTTACAGTGATGGATGTTCTGGACAGTGGAAGGGTCTTTGAAAAGTGGGGGGGGCCCGGGATGGATTGGGATAATTTTACGCGGCTTTTTTTGATTATTTTTTTTTTGGGGTATTGTTTTTTGACCCCCCGCACATATGGATGGGGGGTGGGGAAAGAGTAGATATTTATAGGGCTTGATTGTGGACATAGTGTATTTTAAGAGGATCCCAACCGTTTTGTATTTTTTTTTTGCTATGTAGTTATATGGGGCTGAAATTCAATTTCCAGTGGGCCCCGAAATTTGCCCTTTGTGTTTAAAAAGGAATATTGTCAATCATTTTTCATTGCACCTGTTCCCAAACTTTTAAAAGCAAAAAAAGGGGGAACCCTGCAGCGGCCTTTTGGGCCCCATACAGGAGGCCTTCCTTCCCCTACCCTCCATAAGAACATAAAACATAAGAATGGGGAACACTGCAGAAGGCCACTTGTCATGTTAAGAATGTTAACAATGGTGTTGGGGGGAAAAAAATTTGGGGGGAGATGACATAAGTCACAAAAAAAGAGAATCTTTAGGTGTTGTGGTCATTTTGGAAGGGGGGAAAAGGGGGACGGACACTTCCTTGTGGACCCAAACGTTCGTAGATGAAGTTTGTCTTTTGGGCCCTATTGATCCTGTTGAAATGGTTTTAAAAAATAAAATGGCCCCTTATACGTAATATTAAAATTTTTGGGAGGTTCTTCATAACCAATCAAGGGAATGGGCCACCTTATGGGCTCTTGATACTCTCTTCAGCCCCTTAGAATACTGCTGATTCCCCTTTTTAGACGTTAGCATTTTTTTATTATACATCATAATATACATACATATAAATGTCCCGCTAATGGATATAAAGTTTAATCTTAAATAATCTTCCTTAAAATGTCTAAGAGAATTTGTGTCTATAAACCTGTGTGGAGAACACAGACACACTGGGGGTGGGGCCAGCGCTTGAACCCACCTTACTTATGAGGGCCCCAGGGGAAAAACGATACTTTGCTGACGACACAACTTATGTCAAGTCCGTGTCCAGTTCGGGGTGGTGAGCGGACGTGTGGGCTTTCCTTAGCGGTGCTTTGGGAACTTTCATTTCGCCAAGAGGTACGGTACATCAAGACGAGTGAACACTGTTTGTGTTTTTTTGCGGGGAAAGCGGTTCTACCATCAAATGAAGATGTGTTTTTAACCCCAATTTTCAGGGACAATATGGAGTTTTCCTTAGGGAAGTTTCCCCACGGCTTATCGTTGAATGGGAGCAGAGAATTTGGAAACGACATATCAGAGGCATACCAGCAAAAGGGGGTTTATACCCAAAAAAGAAAGATGGTTGTCAACATGGGTGGAGGTTTGCCTAAAATGTGCCTTTTTTTACCAGGTGGGTTAAGGTTTTAATTTTCCCTTTTTGAATGTCCAAGGATTTTCGATGCCAGATTATGGTGTTATACACGCAGAAAACCCGGGGTTTGGAGGGGTGGTGGGGCCCTTGCTGGGCTTTTAGAGGAATTTATTCCCTAAAATGAGCTTAAGGAGGCCAAACCCCTTCGTATGTCCCTTTTGGAATTTTTTTCTGCACAGGTTACATTACCAGGGTCAAGTTAAACTTGCAGCCCTTTAAAGACAACTTTTTTGCTGATTTTTGGGGGCCAGACGTTGGGCGACAAGGTGGTGAGAAAAAGGGACAAAATGGAGGATGGGAAGCAGAGAAAGGATGGCAAGGACGATGGGGAAAAACATGGGGTAAAAGGGGAAATGGAGCCTCTCCCGCTTGGAGGGACAGGAGAGGAAAGGAATCAAGGGAGGAGGCAGGAAGCAGGGGAAAGGGAGATTCCTGAGGACAGCAATCCGAAGGAGAGGAGATTTAAAGGGAGACAAAATGGACGAGGAGTTTTTGGGAAGGATCTGGGTGATCAAAATAGGAAGTGAGGTGTTGGATTTTGTAAACAGTGATATTGTAGATAAACGGGAAGGATGGAAAGCCAGGGCCAGTGAACGGCTCAAGAGTGACAGGAGATGCCGGAGGTGCAGGTTGAAGTGGGGGCATGGGGGTGAGGAAGTAGACAGAAATGGACAAAGGTGATTCCGGGAAAAGGGACAGGAAGAAGCTGAAAATGACGTCCTAAGCGGGAACACGCCCTGGGAAAATGGCGGGACGGGAAGAGTGAGGTAAGGGGAGGGGTTGGGGATCGCAATGCTGTGCGGGGTGCCCTGCAACTGGAGTTAGGGAAGAAGAGTAAAATTTAGAGTGAAGAATGGAAAAAATGAGGGAGCAGCCAGAGGAAGGGAAACCGATGCCTTCAGTTTCGGGGCCTAACAATGAAGATGAAGGGCCTTCCGACAGGAGGTCAAGAGAAGATGGTTATGATGGTAACATAGGATAGACGGGGTTTTTTCAAGAACATAATTTTAGGGGTGGAGGGATTTGGTAAAAGGTTATAATTGTTTGGCGTGGGACTCGGGGTAAGGGGGCGGGAGTGGGTATTAGGGAGGGTAGTCCTTTCGAGTTTGTTTCTTGGGAGGAGGGGAGGGAAGGTGGTATGGGTGGATGGGAGGTGGGGAACAGTACAAGTTAGTTTTTGGGGTTTACATGCCAGCGTGAGGTGCTTAAAGAGAAGTCTGATTTTGTCAGGTCTGAATTGATTTATGCCTTCCAGGGTTTACCTCAAGTAGCCATTCTGGGGTGACTGGAATAGTGTTATAAGGGGTGAGGACGTAGAGCCTAGAGGTACAGCGACGATTTTGAAGATACTAAGGGAGGTGTTGTGTGCGGTAGGAGTAGTGGACGTGGTAGGTTGTGGTAGCGAATTTGTAGAATATACATATAGTAGAGGTGCACATGCGGCACGGTTGGATAGGATTTATGTATCAAAGGTTGTGGAGGTGGAAAAGGTGGAGTGGTGGATGCTGTGTTTTCGGATCCCAAGGAGGTTGCACAACTAGGGATGGAGGGTGCGGTGAGGGTGTATGCAAGTTACTGGAAGTTGAATGGTTAGTATTTTGGGTAGGTTGGGTGGTAAGGTGGATTTTGGGGAGTGGTGGGGAGGGTTGTGGAAGGGGGAGGGGGTGGGGGTGGCAAGGGTGGTGGAACGATAGGGTAAGCCTGCAATAAAGGATTTTTTCGTGAATGTTTGTAGAGAGGATGCTAGGTATAGGTATGGATATCAGAGGTATTTGAGGGTTTATTGAAGGACAGTGGCCGAATAGGGGGGTCATAAAGTGGAAAGGGAAAGGGGTGCGTATGGAGTTGAGGGACATACACAACGAAGTTTCAAGCTTTTCGTTGAGGAGTGGTATGGATGAGGTTCTATGGGGAGATCGGGTGTCGTAGGGGTTTTGAGAAACTTTAGGAGAAGGAGGGAAGTGATGACGATAGGTGATTGTAGTGGAGGATGCGATGGGGGTTTTGCGGAGGGGCTAGTCCTGAACACAGACTGAGGCAATAGGCAGGTATGGGAAGCATGGTTTGCAAGAAAATTTGAGGAGGAGGTGGGGTGTCAAGGGATGAAAGGGATTTCTGGGAAGTGTTGATGAGAGAGTGAGAGAGAGGAGAGGAGGGAGCTAGAAGGTGACATCACTGAGGAGGAAGTGTGGAATGCAGTTAAAAGTTTACGGATGGGGAAACGCGGGTTGGATGGTCTTCCTGGGGAATTGTATGTTAGGTTTTGGGATGTATTGAGAGAGGTGCTGGTTAAGGATTTAATGATATGAAGGAGGGGGGTTATGGAGGACTTAGTTCGTACTGGAGGGTAGTGTTAGTGCCCAAGAAGGATGGAGCGGAAGCTTTAAAGATTTTAGGGTAATTGTATTAATGAGTACGGACTACAAGATATACTGAAAATATGGCGAATAGGTTGAAAAGGGGAGTGGGATCTTGGTTGCATGAAGGGCAATATGGTATCCCGGAAGGAGCATGCGTAGGGGACATAGGAGAATCAAGGGTTTATAGAAAGTTGTAAGGAGGGGTGGGGTGCTGGGGATAGATTGGGCCACTGCGATGATAGGTTAATAGAGGGTTTTAATGGAAATTATGAGGCCATGGGATTTGGAAGGAGGTAGTAGGATGGGTGAGGCAATTGTATGAGAGGCAGTATTTAGGATTCAGGTAAATGGTAAATTGGGGTGGGCTGTGAATATGGGGAAGGGATGTAGGCAAGGTTGCCCACTATCACAGATATTATTTGCTATTCTGCAGGACCCCTTTTTAGGTTGGTTGAGGGTGGTGAAGGAGACACAGGGAAAGACAAAGACCAAATGTACAGATATTATTGGATATGTAGATGATACAACTCTATTAATACATACAGAAGGAGGTTTGAGGTGGATAAGTGAGGTGGTTGGTAGGTTAGGTTTACTAACGGGTATGAGGGTGAATAGAAGCAAATCGTTATTGTTGGAGGTGGGAAGATGGGTAGGGCCCGTTAGGGAACGGGATGGATGGAAGTGTGTGAATCAATTGAAGGTGTGTGGGATAGTGTTCAGTAACGATTTGAGAGGGTTAGGGAGGTGAATTCAGGGGAGGTGGTGAACAGTGCTTTGGCTCGGATGAGAGGTTGGAGCGCAGAGATCACTCTTTTACAAAGAGTGATAGTGGTTAATGTTTTAATATATAGCAAACTTTGGTTCAGGGCAGGGTTTTCCCCTTTGGAGAAGGATATTTGTAGGCTGGAAAAGGTGCTATGCATTGTATGGGCGAGGGAAGGCATTGGCTCAGTAAGGCAGTGGTGAAACTCGTGAAAGTGGGGTGGTTTGGGGTTGGTGCCTTTGAGGAGAAGATTGAGAAGTGTGTTTTTGAAGCAGGATTTTTTATTGATGGGAGGGACAGGGGAAAAGGAAAAAGGTGGAGTGATGAAAGAGTGCAAGAAAGTGGTGGGGGTAAAGAATTAATAGAATGTGAGAGTATCCTTTGGTTTTGTTAGTGGTTAGGGAACCTGAGAGTATAAAATTGCGTAGGTTGGATGTGATTGGAGGAAGGGAGGTAGTGGTACAAGGGAAGCATGTATCCAAAGTATGAGTGGAAGAGCATTTGGAATGGTTGAGGAAAGTAAGGGTGGCACCGAGGGTTGAGAAGTGGGCTACAGGTTTTGCAAGTATACTGGCGTCGAGGGGTCTTTTATATGTGATGGGGTTAGTGAAGGATGGGGAATGTCTTAAGTGTGGGAGGGAGACAGCATTTCATGCAGTATATTTCTGTGAAAGTTTGGGTTTAGTCAGAGTATGGATGGATAGGGTATTAGGTTGGTAGGAGAGGAAAAGTGTCGGTTTTAAAAGCCCTAAGTTTGGAGCTGAGTATCTCCCGGAAGGCGTACGTAGGGTATAACCTATATAATGCTAGATTACATTTATAAGACTTAGATGATGAGGGATGTGGAAAGGGCTGTTTTAATTAAGGCGTTAGCAGGGTTTGTAAGAACAAAGTGAGGAATAGAGATTTATGGTAGGAAGTGGGTCACGTGTTTTCCTGAAGTTTACAGGAATAGATGGTGGGAAGTTTATTAAGTTTGAGAGGCAAGTGAAAGAGTGGGTGGGTAGGGGTGGGAATGGTAGGAAGGTGAGTGGAGAGTAAAGTTTCAGGTTAGGAGTTTTATTTTTAGTAGTTAGCTGTGGAGCTTAGGGTTCATAGGGGGTATGTTTGTAGGTGACCTAGACGGGGCAGCGTTTTTTTTTTTTTTTTTTTTTTTTTTCCTTAGTGGCTGCGTTTCAGTGGTGAGGTTTTAGTTTTGTCAGTGAAGCAGATGAAAGTGTTATAGTAAAGATGTAGTTATTTTGTCCATTACAGTGAAATGTGAGGTGCCTATCAAGGGTATGAGGCTGTTATTGTATTGTTTGTCTGGAAAAATTTTTATTGTTGCAGGTGGAGTATTCTGTTATATTTTGTTATATTAAGTAGAATATATGGTATGATATTTGGTATGTTTTTCATGTATATATGGATATGTCCACCTGTTTGCTTGGGGTGTACTTTTTGATGTATTAATTATTCATTAATGTGTGGTGATGCAGGATACTGCTGAAGTTTTGTAAATTTTCGGTTATTACTTTTTTGTACGTGTATCATTTCAAGGATGTATACATGTTATCATTTGTTGTTCTATGTTTAGTTTTTCTGTTCGAGTAGGTATTGTGGTGATTTTGGTAGTGCCTTTTGGCCACTCTATGCTGTGTTTTCCTATGTTTGTAACGAGATATCTGTCTCTTTTGGAATTTTTGTACAGTGTGTTTTTGTAAAGGGCACATAGTACTATAGTATATGTAGGGTTGTGTAGGTGATAGGATCATGTTTTTGGATATTAATGGACTAGGATTGGTTTTTTTTTAAAAGCTTATAGTACTATGAGTTATGAATACTTTATTTATTACCTAATGTTAATGAGTTATGAAAATGTAATGCAATATTGATATCATTTTTTTGCTTAGGTTTAGTTTTTTTTTTTTTTCAATGATTAGCTAGGTTGGGTTTAGTGATTTAACATGTTTTTTTTTTGCGAATATTTGACAATGTTTTCCATATTTTCGTCTTTTATGAGACATAATTTTTGTAAATTTTGAGTTAGAAGTAGTTTTGTAAGATACACTTTCACTGTCAGTGGTGTTTGACAGTGGGAGGGTCTTTCCCTTTCATATAATTTTGGAAGGGTGGTTGCAAATAAGCTGAAGAAGTAGGTAGGGGATTTTATACTGTGATGCATATGTCATGATTGTATTTTTTTTTTATAACTTTGGTATGCTTAGTTTTCTTTGAAATTATTTTGTTGTTTTGGCATGTTTTAGTGTATGTTGTGGCAATGTTATGTATTGTTACTTTTGGGCGATAAGGTTTTTTTTCCTTATTGTAAGTGATAAACTGTTCTGTACTATGTTATGTCGAATGATGCAGAACGGTTTTTGTTCTTGCAGTCATATGGTTATGTACATAAGGTTTTAAATAAAATATAAAAAAAAAACTTATGTCATCTCCCACACAAACCTTGCCACGCTTAATAACATTGTTAACGACGAATTAATAAAAATATCAACATGGATGACAGCCAATAAACTTACACTCAACATTGTTTGGCAACAGAGCAGATGATCCACAATTAAACATTAAGATCAACACTACACCTATCGCTAAACACAATGAGGGAAAATTCATGGGCCTTTACCTTGACAGCAGCCTGAAATTCAGCACCCATATCCAACACATAACAAAGAAAGTGTCCAAAACTGTGGGGATCCTCTCTAAGATACGGTATTATGTACCACAATCAGCCCTACTCACACTATACTACTCACTCATCTATCCCTACCTCACATATGCCATTTGTGCATGGGGATCAACAGCAATTACCCACTTAAAGCCAATAATAACCCAACAAAAAGCCGCAGTAAGAATTATCACACAATCCAACGCTAGGCAGCACACCCCCCCCACTCTTCAAAGACCTAAACCTACTCACTGTTCAGAACATCCATACTTACTACTCTGCTATCTACATTTATAGAACCATTAATTCCAACTTTAACCCTGAGCTAAAACACTTTCTTGACAGTTGTGACAGGACCCATAGACATAATACCAGACATAAACATCTCTTTGACATTCCCCGTGTCCGACTAAATCTATACAAAAATTCAATGCGCATAAAAGGGCTTAAATCTGGAACTCCCTGCCTGAAAACTCTAGAACTGCAGACACAACCTCCATTTTCAAAAGCACCGTTAAAAAACATCTTTTCTCACTCACGCACTATTACAAATAAAGAAGCATTTGTAATTAAACGACTGTTTGGGATACTGAGTAAAATATCGTTTTTCAGATTTTTATTATATTAAATATATATTAATATAAAAACATATAATCTGAATAAAAACATATCTAATAATCTGTGTAAAAACCTATTTACACAAAATCACAGTACAAGATAAAAGTCACAAGTAAAATCAAGTATTCGGTGTAGTGTCAAGTCGCTGCCATCTTCTAGTGTCACGCAGGACACTACCACACCTTGTCATGAAACTCCTTCTCCACCGTGTCCTCAGACACCCTTGTCTCTGTCTTATGGCACGCCTTCTCACGGGGTCCCAAGACACCCGTTCTCTGTGTCACATGACACGCCCCCGGTGTCACCCGACACGCCTTCTCTTCTGTGTCACATAAGACACCTTCCCTGTGTCACACGACACCATCTCTGTGTCTCACGACACGCCCCCTGTAACATGAACTCATCTCTAATTAAGCCTTTTCACCGCGTTATGACACATCAAACACACGACTCTTAACTTGTGTCGTGCCATCGTCACAAACTCTCTCTGACTACACCACTAAATACCTTGACACTTCGTGTAACATTACCAGTGTCACACAAGACGCCATAACATAAGTGTCACACAAGACACCATAACATAAGTGTCACACAAGACACCTCAGGTACATAATTTCAGGTACAGAGTAGCAGGTACAACAGTCCAGGTACATCGTCGCAGGTACATCGTCGCAGGTACATCGTAGATTCTGGTGACCTTGCCGCTCTCCTTGTTGTAGGCTATCACCAGCACCACACTGCACGAGTCTGCAACTCTCACGCAGGTCTGACTGGCGAACTCCAGTAGTATGTCAGGGAGCTTGTCACCAGCACCACACTGCAACTCTCATGCAGGTCTGACTGACGAACTCCAGTAGTATGTCAGTGAGCTGGTGGACTCTCCAGTGTTGAATAGGGGAGAGTCTCGATGACACTGTCAGTCAAGCCGGCTCGGCAATCAAACATCAGGTCTGATGACGTAACCCCTTGACTGCCGGCCGGTGAGGTAATTACCTAACTACCATTGTTAGATAGGGGGCCGTAACACGCACCCAACCGGTAGCTAACCACATAAAAACTACTTTATCTTGCACATATCCACAGCAAAATACACTTATTGATATCTGTGATTCCCCATAATTTGCACAGAACTAACCAAAATTCTAATACAACTGTTGCTTCATAATTCTTAAGCTAGTCATAAGTCTGCCTAAGACACTCCAATATAGAAACTGTATTATGCCAATACATCACCTTTACCATTAATATATAAACTAATTGTTAAATTCTTAAACTAATTGTTAAATTCTTAAATGTTTAAATTCCAGTACCTCAATTTTGTAAACCTAGTTAATCACTACAATTACCTAACCTTACTATCTGTATAATCATTGTGTCGCTACTAAGTAAGACCTATCATAAGACTGCCTGAAAAGCCTAGGCATACCTAGGCATATTATTGGCCATCTTGTAATATCTACTTCATAAAATGTATAATTATAAGTACACCCCACCTTGTATATTACCAGAAATAAAGAATTTGAATTTGAATTTGAACGACTCTGCCACCACAACCTACATTACTGAACACTGTAATTAACAGATGGACGGCTCTGCCACCACCACCTACACTACTGAACACTGTAACTAACAGATGAACGGCTCTGCCACCACCACCTACACTACTGAACACTGTAACTAACAGATGAACAGCTCTGCCACCACCACCTACACTACTGAACACTGTAACTAACAGATGAACGGCTCTGCCACCACCACCTACACTACTGAACACTGTAACTAACAGATGAACGGCTCTGCCGCCACCACCACCTACACTACTGAACACTGTAACTAACAGATGAACGGCTTTGCCACCACCACCTACACTACTGAACACTGTAACTAACAGATGGACGGCTCTGCCACCACCACCTACACTACTGAACACTGTAACTAACAGATGGACTGCTCTGCCACCACCACCTACACTACTGAACACTGTAACTAACAGATGGACGGCTCTGCCACCACCACCTACACTACTGAACACTGTAACTAACAGATGGACGACTCTGTCACCACCACCTACACTACTGAACACTGTAACTAACAGATGAACGGCTCTGCCACCACCATCTACACTACTGAACACTGTAACTAACAGATGAACGGCTTTGCCACCACCACCTACACTACTGAAAACTGTAACTTTTTTTATATTTTATTTAGAAAAACAGGAATACATTTTAGTTGTCAGTAAATGACTATCAACTGGTACAGTATGTACATAAATAAAAGACAACATATTAATATGCTTCCAAAAAACTTAAAGACTAAACACAAATTAAACAAAAACAAGTTTTAATACAAACACATAAGGCCACTTAAATAGTCTCCTTGTAATAAAAGAACTATCTTTATACATTAACATGAATGAATTGCTATTATATGAAAATTACAAAAACTTGTACAGTGGCAAATCAAATTGAAAAAAAAAAAACATGTCCTCAGACTCTTCCATTATTCCGCAGAAACATATCATATAATTAAACAAAAGAAATGGAGCATACCATACACACACATAACCCCAACTGAACATACAGACACATTAATAATATACACTTATCATTACAAAACCAGCTCAACCTCTCAACTCCCTTATAAAAAAACAATTTAGTAAAATCTACCAATGAAAACTGAAACTTTTCTTGAGATCATAGAATCTCATACAAAAGACCCCCCTTCTATCCCCCATTTTATCCTAACGATACCCCCTACATACATTTTTCTCATCTGTAAAGAAAAAAAAAACCTCAAAATTTGAGCTACTGATCACACTAAAATCATGTAACCCTTAATAAAACATGACAACAAAAGCAGTCCAGTAAAACTCATGTATGCATATATAAAAAAGTCCTATGTGTACACATGAAAAAGAACCTAATAACCAACAGCAAAGTTAACAGTTTTGTAGCCAAAAACATACATACAAATCAAAATAATACAAAAATCCATCATCAAGCCCACACACCAGGCAGTGAATTTCTCCATTTAATTTAAAAATTAACATTACATTACTCCTTATAACTTTTATAATTAGTTAGCTAGGTAAAATACCTTACCATCATATACTACTCATTTCTCCTCTACTGAAGAAACCAACTATGTATTCAACAGAATACTGTATTCTACTTTTGTCCCATAAATACAAAAATATTATACCACATGTTGCAACACAACACAAAACACAGAAAACCCCAATGACATGTATTTATCGAAAATATGCCTCACCCTGTTATGAAACCAAAAAAAAACCTTATTCTCTCATAAACATCTAAAAACAGTTACTGTTACCTCCATACACATAAAACCTTTACACCCATGAAGTATGTCCTCTATACTTCAAAAAGTCATACAAACTCAGATAATATGATACCCAAGGAAAGCCACCTCTAACTTCCTCCATTTTTTTCCAACTTCATTATATCATTTTCTACTTCATAACCCCTCTTATACATACCTCCATTCACAACCCCATAAGTCAAAATATTGTCAAAACGTAACCTCATGGTTACCTTGTCACACCGTCCACCCCCATCCCCATCTACACAAACATACCACTTTAACTTACCTCTCATACTCCTCACAAAAATAGAACAGCCACTTTTCAACTATTAACTTTATCATTCCCAACAACTGTCCTACAGTGAAATCCCTATAAACCACAGGAAAACCACCCCATGACTCCCCATACAAAATTCTATTTCTACATTTTGTCCTGTACATGGACGCTGCTATGGCCTTTAACCGCACACTCCCAGTTTGCTCCTCATCACCACGAAATATACACAAAATCAACAGCCATATACATAAGCGCTCTACGCACATCCTGCCCCACACCACCTATATCTAAACTCAAAATCTCAACGCATGTATCCCCTCCCCTCAAATCTTATTAAACGCCCCAACCATTGTCTGACAACATCCAATTGTACAAAATATACCTCATGATAAATAGAATCGACTCGCCACATTTACCACACCTTGCATCTCCAACCAAACCCATCCTATACAGCACCTCCGTGAGGCCAGTCCCATGTAAAAACCGAAACAAAACTTCCTCGCCCTCACACTGACCCTCATACCCTTCAACCCACTCCATATACTTTTCCAATCATATACCGGAAAACAGCCAGCCCTTCCATTACCTCCTCTCCTCTCCCCACCCTTCCTAACACACGAGCCTTTACACGTCCCGGATTCCTTACACTCATAAGACCCCGCAACATATCAGCACACCTAACCAAATCCTTCCCCTCCACCACTTCCTGAAATCCCTCATGACCTCTCCCACCCTCCGTCCTTTGCCACCCCCTTAGTCATATAACAAAATTGTACATATAAGCACCTAGCCCGTTCCTCCAAATCTATTAACCCCAAACCCCTAAGCCCACCCTCTTCATGACAACCTCCCTACACAACCAATGCTTCCATATCCCCATATATCTCAACACCTTTTCCAACCACCCACCATATCTCCTTTAATATAGGGAATAACTTTGCTACTGCCAAACTTTACTATAAACTAAAGTATTAACCACTATACCCTTTTGTAAGTAACATCCCCGGTCTCCATCCCAACATTCTCTTTAATGCCTTACCTAAAACTAAATCGACATTAACTTTTCTAGTTTCCCATAATCAGCCATTACCACTATACCACAAACTTTCACTATCTACTATTGACCATCCATACCTTAACCCCAAGCACCCCACCCATGTACCTACTTCCATTAGATTGGACTTAGCAATGTTAATCCTCATACCAGATGCTTTCCCAAACAAACTGATAATCAATCCTATAGCACGTAAACCCTCTTCAGAATTCACTAACACCGTGGTGTCGTCCACATATCCAACAATTCCTTGTATCCTTCAACTTCCCTCCCCGCCCCCTACTCCTACCTTAACTAGTCTATACAAAGGATCCTGCATACACGCGAATAGGATTTGAGACAAGGGACATCCCTGCCTCAAACCTCTCCCCATCCTCACTTCCGCACCTACCAAACTCCATTAACTTGCACCCTCACTTTTGCATCTTTATACAGGGCTTCGCCCATCCCACTATTTCTCCAAACCCCTGCTTCTCATGATCCTCCATAACATATCTCTTTCAACACAATCATACGCAGTTTTCCAATCCACAGCCAAAACACCACCTAACACTATTGTCCACAAAATTCCTAATCCAAACATGCCCTTTATTCATACATCCCCGGTATCTCTTTGCCCCTTTCAACTACCCTACCAATTACTTTCTTAACCTTTACACAACACTTTCGCAAAAATCTTATAATCCCACACATCATCGATAAACCCCGATAATCACCTATCTGTTCCCTACCCCTCCTTTTTTACTAAAACAATCACCCCAGTGCACTGCGACACGCCCATAGTACCCATCTCTTTCATTCGATTCATCAATTCACTAAACAATCTTTTGGACCTCCCACTGCAACACATAAAATCATTCGAAATTCCATCAATTCCAGGTGACTTTCTTTACTCATACTCTGTATCGCCATCCACACCTCCTCCTCACTTATGTCCCCACTCATAGTTTCCCCTATCATCCTCCCCCAACCTCTCCATGACCCCTCCTCAATTATTCTCCTCCTCTTTCCCTCCCTCTCCTGCCGTTAAATATCCTCTAAACCAACTCTCTAAATACAAACTCATGCTTCTGTGCTCCTCATGATCTGACCTCTTTCATACCCATCTCTGTCCTCTCCAACCACCAACCTCGAAATCATCATCCCTCCCTCCTTTCCTAAATGACTCAACACATAAGCCGAAGGCTTATCACCCCATAAAACCTCATCCACACCTCCACGCACACGAATCGCATCAAAACGTTCATTCTGTATTTCTCGCAATCTCTCCTCAATGCAGGCACCTCACTCATGTACCTATCCAACCGCCTCTCATAGCATACACTCAGCTGATCCTCCAAATATTTTGCAATCCATACTTCCACCTCGCAACCTCCCGACCTCTACTTTTATAAAAATCCTTATCGCTGGCTTCGCCACGTCCACCCACCATGACACTATGTCCGGTAGTAACTTACCTTTCCTCCACATCGTCCCCCACCATTCGGCAAAATTCTCTACCCTCCTCCCCTTCTACAAGACTTACATTTAGTTTCCAATACCCAGGATACCATTTCACCATACCTGCCCACTCAAGCTCCACTAACACTCCCTATGATCAGTAAAACCTACATCCACACAACTCACCACCCCACATTAATAACCCTTGAGACATATATACGATCTAACCGTGCTGCATACCCTCCTCACAAAAGTATAATCAAACCTCCAACCCCACCCACCACATCAACTAGTCCCACACTACCTAGAACATCCCTTAAAACACTGAGCACACATCCCGATCCCTTGGTTCTACATCTTTGAGCCTTATGATACTATTCCAATCACCACCTACTACTACAACTTCTGGCAAGCCACCCAAGTAATATACCAATTGATCCCTCACAAAATCCTCTTTGACTCTACGGTTATTTATAGCCGGCAAATAAACCCCAATGAAAGCTACCCTGACTCCTCCCCAAACCCCATCCACCTCACAACCCTCCCGTCTCCCTCCTCCCAAGCTAATAACTGAAAAGGGCTGTTCTCCTTCACAATTACCGCCACCCTCCCTTGAAAGCCCCTGAACTACCAGCATACACTTTATAACCTTGCAACTGAAAATCCCTACCATACTTATAATTATGTTCCTGTATAAACCCTACATTAATGCATACCTTCTCATCGTCACTTCTATCCACTTCCTCGAGACCTCAGCTTTAGCCCCGTTCACGTTAAGCGTGAGACACTTGAATATGTTAAAGGTGGCTTCCTTTAGATTTCTCATACTTATTACCTACACGCTTTGACATCCCACCAGGGTTATGATGTTCCTTTGTTTCCTCGTAAATTCCTGTCACCATCCACACTCCTTCCACTCAGCTCCACTTTTGTGCAACTTCTACCAAAGATTTTTTACTAGACCTTGAGCGGGCGTAAGGACGTCGTCCTCAGCCACACCCATAGGACGTTTACGTGAATCACTTCCAATGTCCATATCCCCAGCACAGTCCTCATTATGCACTGTAACTGGCACCTCCTGTTGAAAAAGACTAGTGTCCACTGGGCTGACTTCCCAGCCCCTCCGTCACACACACTACCTCCTCCACACCTGTTGAACTGTCCAACAGCCCACACAATTCCTCTGTCAACTCTGCTGCTATACCCAAGTCCAAATCGTCCACCCTATCCTGTACAGCCGGTACACCGACGTCTGTGACTCTGTAGGTAGAGTCTGGCACACCTCTGCAGTCCCTTGAACTATGTCACTCCATCTTCCCGTCGACACCACGCCTACGTCCTCGTCCTGAACAGCAATTGCATCCTTAACAACCAATGCCGCTCTTGTAGCGTCGTAACGACCCCTGGTCGCTGTGCACAGTCTGCTGCCATGTGTTCATACGACCCACATAGGCGGCACGTACGACGTTGACCAGCATAAGTCACGTATGCCGCGTCCTAAATTCAGGTAGTAACACATAGGACGGAATAGGTCGTCGTAGTGTCATCTTCAATGTATATGACCCTTCTGGCATCCTTCATAGATACCTCCGACCATCGGCCCAAGATTGCTTGATGGACCACACCATATTCTTGAAATACATCACGTACATCCCGTTCATCAGCTTCGAACGGTAAATTACGAAGACGCACGTACGTATATTGCCTTGAAACGTCCTTAACTTTACTTCCACTGATGAATTCACTGTCAGGCTGACGCCCTCATATTTATCCACCAATCGCTCATACACTGTCGTCGAAATCAGCTTGACAAAAACTCTCGCACTTCCATTCAGTGCA
Source organism: Cherax destructor (assembly GCA_009830355.1). Lineage (NCBI taxonomy): Eukaryota > Metazoa > Arthropoda > Malacostraca > Decapoda > Parastacidae > Cherax > Cherax destructor. Next base: position 3,084 of record WNWK01036456.1, on the reverse strand, counting down.
ATACCGTAAATGTCATTGTTATCCAATCCAAATGTGTCTCTCAACACTGCAGGCAACATCACTACCGCATTAGACGGATATACGGCTCCTCTGATGAATTCCACACATACTGTGTTAATCCGTCGACGATACTGAACAGCCATTACTGTCCAATGAAACTGCTAGTAGCTCCCACTAGAGGTCAGATCGGAACAACCTTCCTCCACCACAGCTGGGCAGCGAATGTCTGTAACTAACAGATGGACGGCTCTGCCACCACCACCTACACTACTGAACACTGTAGTTAACAGATGGACGGCTCTGCCACAACCACCACCTACACTACTGAACACTGTAACTAACAGATGAACGGCTCTGCCACCACCACCTACACTACTGAACACTGTAACTAACAGATGAACGGCTCTGCCACCACCACCTACACTTCTGAACACTGTAACTAACAGATGGACGGCTCTGTCACCACCACCTACACTACTGAACGCTGTAGTTAACAGGTGGACGGCTCTGCCACCACCACCACCTACACTACTGAACACTATAGTTAATAGATGGACGGCTCTGCCACCACCACCACCTACACTACTGAACACTGTAGTTAATAGATGGACGGCTCTGCCACCACCACCACCTACACTACTGAACACTGTAGTTAACAGGTGGACGGCTCTCCCACCACCACCACCTACACTACTGAACACTGTAGTTAATAGATGGACGGCTCTGCCACCACCACCACCTACACTACTGAACACTGTAGTTAATAGATGAACGGCTCTGCCACCACAACCTACACTACTGAACACTGTAGTTAACAGATGAACGGCTCTGCCACCACCACCTACACTACTGAACACTGTAGTTAATAGATGGACAGCTCTGCCACCACCACCTACACTACTGAACACTGTAACTAACAGATGAACGGCTCTGTTACCACCACCTACACTACTGAACACTGTAACTAACAGATGGACGGCTCTGCCACCACAACCTACACTACTGAACTCTGTAACTAACAGATGAACGGCTCTGCCACCACCACCACCTACACTACTGAACACTGTAGTTAATAGATGAACGGCTCTGCCACCACAACCTACACTACTGAACACTGTAACTAACAGATGAACGGCTCTGCCACCACCACCTACACTACTGAACACTGTAACTAACAGATGGACGGCTCTGCCACCACAACCTACACTACTGAACAGTGTAGTTAACAGATGGACGGCTCTGCCACCACAACCTACACTACTGAACACTGTAGCTAACAGATGAACGGCTCTGCCACCACCACCTACACTACTGAACACTGTAACTAACAGATGAACTGCTGTGTCACCACCACCTACACTACTGAACACTGTAACTAACAGATGGACGGCTCTGCTACCACCACCTACACTACTGAACACTGTAACTAACAGATGGACGGCTCTGCCACCACCACCTACACTACTGAACACTGTAACTAACAGATGAACGGCTCTGCCACCACCACCTACACTACTGAACACTGTAACTAACAGATGGACGGCTCTGCCACCACAACCTACACTACTGAACACTGTAACTAACAGATGGACGGCTCTGCCACCACCACCTACACTTCTGAACACTGTAACTAACAGGTACACATTCGTCGCTCAGCCTTGCTGGTGAGCGGACGTGTGCGGTCTTCCCTGGTGGCGTTTGGCAAAAGCTTGGATTTGCAAATGGCGCTGGGTGGTAGGAAGAGGGTCAACACGGTTTGTGTGGACTTGATCCATGGGGCAGTGACTGCAGAGAATATGGCCTGCTTCTGCCTGACATATTAAGGAGAACTTATGGTATAGAGAACGACATGTTGTCTGGGTGGCCATGAATGGAATTAAGAGAATTTTGTGAAGTTTGGTGCTACCAGTGTTTACGAGACAATCGTGGAAAGTACCAGGAACGCAGCATGTACATAAACCCAGGTGTTACTGTGCAACTTCGTGATGTCTCCAGAAGGTACACATGGATGTTCGCAATGTGCCTTTTGAGGCAGATTCAATGGACATGACATCAGTGTTTGATAAATACGGGACCATTCATGCGGCAACACAAGGACGTTGGGCCGGGGGCCCATATGAGGGGCTGCCGGATGGGTCTTATGTTTTGAAGATGTCTCTAAGTACCCATCCCGTCTTATGTAATATTAGAGGAATTTCACGCAAGTTTTCGTGACATATGCGGGCCAACAACGGACGTGTCGCCTATGTGGGGGATATGGACACATGGCGGCCTTGTGTGACAGGAGGCAGGAGGCCAGAGGTGCTCCTTACCAGCATAGCAGGCAGCAGTGGACTACGCAACAGGATGACTGTAGTCCTGAGGAGGCGAATAGGAGCGCCGAGCGGGGAGGGTGGGAGGGCAGGGACGACTTGCAAGTGTCGGCCTGTGTCACCCTTCCTGACAATTCGCCTATGAGGGGAGATCCGCTGTGGGCGGTGACGACGTCGCTGAGGGGGTGGAAGGTGATGGCGGGGAATCCACACGATCCTTGGTGGAGGACATCATCAGTATGACGGAGGAGGGCGTGGACAGGGCCTTGGGTCTGAGTCAAGAGACTGCAGCTGTGGAGTGCGTTCAGGCGAGTGGTGGGGCAATGGGCGGAGAGTTCATACAGACAGGAGTTGTGGAAGTGGATGTTCATGCGGAGGAGGGGCATGTGGCTGACATGCAGGTGGACCTAGGGTCGAGGAAACGAGCAGCTGTAATGTCGGATCAGAGGATGTGCTAACACCAGCGCAAAGGCCTGGCAAAAGCTGTGGGCAGCTGTGGTACATGAGGGTGGTGTGGGGCCTAAAGGACAAAACGCCTACGAGGAATGCCGGGGCATTCCAAGTGAGGATTCAAAATGAGTCATAAAGGGGCAGAGTATCCAAGGGAAAGCCACCTTGTCTTATTCCGGTGTCTAACGGTCAATGTTAATGGTTTGTGTAATGTGCGGAAGAGAGATTGGTTAGGGAGGATTTTGGGACGCTATCAGGTGGATGTGGCTTGTGTGCAGGAGCACAATTATAAGATGGGTAGTGAGTTGGTCATAGCAGGGTA
>WNWK01036455.1:0-19152 GCA_009830355.1 Cherax destructor | reverse complement strand
CTATATATCCTTTTGGGCCTCATCTAGATTATGCTGAAACAGTTTTGGTCCCCTGAAAAAGAATGGATAAAAAATGCTCTGGAAAACGTACAAAGGAGGATGACTAAATTGATTCCATGTATCGGAAATCTTCCCTATAAAGGATAGACTGAGGGCCCTGAATCTGAATTTCTAGAAAGGCGTAGAATTGGGGAGGATATGATTGAGGTGTATAAATGGAAAACAGGACTAAATAAAGGTGATGAAAAAAAAGGGTTAAAAATATCTAGTATTGACGGGACCCCAAATGGCTTTTTTGGGATAAATTCAGATTCAGGGGATATGGGAAAAGCATTGGTTTGGAAAGAGTTGTCGATAGGGGAAAAAACTCCCGAGACAGTTATAGAGGCTAAACGTTGTGTAGTTTTAAAAATGGGCTAGATAAATATATGAGGGGGTGGGTAGGTGTGAGTTGGACCTGACGGTTTGTGCTACTAGGTCAGATCCCCACCTTCCTTAAGTGAATGAAACCCCGACCGGCCAGGGGGGGAAATTGGGGGGGCCGGTGGGTGATTTGATCCCCCTCGCATGGGCCATTTGGGCCTGCTGAAAAGTTTTCCCTTTTTTTTCAATGTTTTTTAATTTATTACTGCAAAAGGCTTGAAATCCCTAGAACTGCAGGATACTGGAGGGATTGGTCCCGAACCTGCACACTGAAATTACTACTTATGAACACAAGAGGCTTGGCAGACGGTGTAGGATACCTCCAATGAAAAGCAGGAGAGCGATTAGTACACTTATGTAGATGAGAGAAAATTTGGTAATTTTAAGGGGAAAAAAGACCTTCAATCTCCCTTTTTTGAAATACGGGGGACTACCAATAAACACATATCTGTGGTGCATATGTTGAACTGTGCACGGCGGGCCCTAACAGCTTGATCGATCTGGCCAGCAACCACGAGGTCTGGTCTGGGACCGGGCTGCGGGGTTGACCTCCGGAAGCGACTCCAGGTAAACTCCAGGAGCAGGTAAACACACGATGGGGTTGAAAGCGCAGGATATGTCCGGACCCACGGTGTTATGAGGGAGGTAGTGTCACAAGCCATGAAGGATGTAAGCTGGGTAAAATGGGGATAATGGGTCGTCACGACCCAGGGTAGCTAGATGAAGGCTGGGTCAGACAGAGAACTGGTTGGTCACAACTCTTGTAATCCTACTCTTCCTTCCTGGCTTCCTTCCTCCTGGGACACAGAATCACCACCGAGTAATACCATTCAAGCCATTATCGCTAATCTCCGGTTACCATGAGACATTTAGCACACGAATACAAGAACGCACACACACACACACACAACATATCACAGTCACTAGCGAAATGGTTATGAAACAAGTAGACCAACTGAAACAAAATAAATCGCCGGGTCCTGATGAGCTTTTTGCAAGGGTTCTTAAGGAATGTAAAATGGAACTCTGTGAACTAATATCTAACATTTTTAATTTATCTCTTTAAACAGGTGTAGTGTCTGATATGTGGAAGATGGCTAATGTAATTTCTATTTTTAAAGCATGGGACAAGTCACTACCGTCAAATTACCGCCCAATAAGCCTATCCTCAACTGTAGGCAAATTACTAGAGTCAATTATAGCTGATATTATTAGAAGCCATCTAGATAACCAGTGCCACCCCACCCCCCTTCCCGATACTTCTGTCTATTGTGATCCTTTATTGATAATGTTTCGCCCACGCAGTGGGCTTTATCGAGTCACAGACAGATCTAGGTCTGGTAGATCTGTCTGTGACTTGATCAAGCCCACTGTGTGGGCGAAACGTTGTCAATAAAGGATCACATTATACTGCTTATGTGTTTATTTTTCCATTGTGTCGGTATTTTATACCATTTATTTCCATACTTCTGTCTACTTGCAACAATTTAAAACCCTGAATGTGACATTCAGCAGGAATGTCCCGATTTTTCATATTAAACCATGTCTCAGTTAATAAAAAAAAATCAATATTACCTGCACTTGCAACTAATCTCAATTCGTCCATCTTATTTCTCGCACTACGACTATTAGTATAAAAAATGTTCAGAAAACCTCCCTTCTCTTTACTCTTCTTGTTCATTTCTGTTTTTTCCACCATACTTATTGCTGTACAAGAATGGTATACAATACCTACAATGTGAAATTAAAACACGTGCTGAACACCCCAAGTTCAAGTCCGAGGGACTGATTACCTCATCTTTTGTATATAGTTCTACTCTTCATATTATGTCCTAAAGCCACTGGATGGCGAAACGTCTACTATAAAGATACCCAGATGCTGGAAATAAATGGTATAAAATACCGACACAATGGAAAAATAAACACATAAGCAGTATAGAAGTAAAGAAGGGAATGTATGAGAGTATAGTTATACCAACACTCTTATATGGGTGTGAAGCATGGGTGATGAATGTTGCAACGAGGAGAAGGCTGGAGGCAGTGGAGATGTCATGTCTGAGGTCAATGTGTGGTGTGAATATAATGCAGCGAATTCGGAGTTTGGAAATTAGGAGGAGGTGCGGGATTACCAAAACTATTATCCAGAGAGCTGAGGAGGGGTTGTTGAGGTGGTTCAGACATGTAGAGAGAATGGAACGAGACAGAATAACTTCGAGAGTGTATAAATCTGTAGTGGAGGGAAGGCGGGGTAGGGGTCGGCCTAGGAAAGGTTGGAGGGAGGGGGTAAAGGAAGTTTTGTGTGCGAGGGGCTTGGACTTCCAGCAAGCATGTGTGAGCGTATTTGATAAGAGTGAATGGAGACAAATGGTATTTAATACTTGACGTGCTGTTGGAGTGTGAGCAAAGTAACATTTATGAAGGGATTCAGGGAAACCAGCAGGCCGGACTTGAGTCCTGGAGATGGGAAGTACAGTGTCTGCACTCTGAAGGAGGGGTGTTAATGTTGCAGTTTTATAACTGTAGTGTAAAGCACCCCTCTGGCAAGACAGTGATGGAGTGAATGATGATGAAAGTTTTTCTTTTTCGGGCCACCCTGCCTTGGTGGGAATCGGCCGATGTGTTAATAAAAACAAAATAAAAAAAAGTTGGTTTAAAAAGACACGTAAGCAAACACTGACATATTTATTAGAAAACGTTTCGGTTCTGGGACCTTGATCACTTATAACATACAGAGGTTATTAAGACATGTGCAAGATCTGAGTATCTTTATAGTAGACGTTTCGTCATCCAGTGGCTTTATCAATAAAAAATTCTAGGACATAATTTAAAGAGAGTAGAACTATATACAAAAGATGAGGTAATCAGTCCATCAGCCTTGGTGTTGGTGTGTTCAGCTCCGTTGGTATGAATCTCCACACTTACGGTGCTGAACACACCAACTCCAAGGCCGAGGGACTGATTACCTCATCTAGAATTTTGTATTGATAAAGCCACTGGATGGCGAAACGTCTACTATAAAGATACCCAGATGTTGCACATGTGTCTTAATTTCATCATGTCGGTATTGTATACCTACCATTCTTATACCACATACAGAGGTTGAAAGACATTATATATTGGCTGAGAGTGAAGTGTTAGTGACGCTGGTGACCTGAAGAATGCCATGTTGGGATGAGGACGGGTAGACGATGAGATCATGTGACTCCTGTGTTAAGTAAAAGGACACAAATGCAACTAATGTGACATTTTATTGTGGCAACGTTTCGCTCTCCAGGAGCTTTTTCAAGCCGTTACAAGCGATATATACTCTCCAAGTGAGGTGAAATACAATTAAACAAAACAAAGGCAGCTTCACCATCTCTGAAGTCTTAGCAAGAATCCTCCTGAAAACAGTAAACCCTACCATCACATAGTCTCTCCTGCTGATTAAGCACATCGTAGATGTGGAACACTCCTACTGGCCTTCTCTATTCCAACCTCCAGCAGAAATATTTGTCTAACCTATTTTTATACTACCCATGTAATTGTTTTATCACCTTTTACTCATGTGCAAATTGATTGTTCTACCTTATTGTATTACTACTACTACTACAACTTATATCACTACTACTTCTACCACCACTAGTATTTCACCTCACTTGGAGAGTATATATATACCCTCTGTGTCCATATATCGCCAATATGACGTTTTCCAGAGAATAGTTCTAGCTGCTCAGACAGTTTATGTTCCTAATAGGGAAATCAGATCAAACAAAAATGATCCTAAAAGGATGAACAATAGATTAAAACATCTCATTGGTCAAAAGAGAGGCATATATAGGTGAATCAAAAGAGGAGAGGGGCAATTAAGTAATCAATATATTCAGTTAGAGAGAGAAATACAAAAGGGAATAAGAAAAGCAAAAAGAGACTATGAGGTTAAAGTTGCAAGAGAATCGAAGAAGGATTTTTTCAGGTATACAGAAGTAAGATTAGGGACAAGATAGGCCCACTCAAAAGTTACTCAGGTCAGCTCACCGACAGTGATAAGGAAATGTGTAGAATGTTTAACTCTTACTTCCTCTCAGTTTTTACACAGGAAGATATTAGAGATATTCCAGAAATAATTAATTATGTAGAACAGGATGATAGTAAACTATGCATGACTAGGGTCACAAGTGACATGGTCCTTAGACAAATAGATAAATTAAAAAATAACAAATCCCCAGGCCCTGATGAACTGTATCCAAGGGTTCTAAAGGAATGTAAAGAGGAGCTTAGCAAACCTATGGCTAATCTTTTCAACATATCACTGCAAACTGGCATGGTGCAAGATAAGTGGAAAATGGCAAATGTAATACCTATTTTCAAAGCAGGTAACAGGTCATTAGCTTCGAACTATAGACCAATAAGCCTAACCTCCATAGTGGGAAAATTTATGGAATCAATAATTGCCTAGGCAATCCGCAGCCATCTTGAAAAGCATAAATTAATTAATGAATCTCAGCATGGTTTTACAAAAGGGCGTTCCTGCCTTACAAATTTAATAACTTTTTTCACTAAGGTATTTGAGGAGGTAGATCATGGTAATGAATATGATATTGTGTATATGGACTTCAGTAAGGCTTTTGATAGAGTCCCACATCAGAGACTATTGAGGAAAATTAAGGCACACTGAACAGGAGGAGAAATTTTTTCCTGGATAGAGGCATGGTTGACAAATAGGCAGCAGAGAGTTTGCATAAATGGGGATAAAGAGTGGGAAAGCGTCACAAGCGGTGTTCCACAGGGGTCAGTATTGGGCTCCTTGTTGTTCACAATCTACATAAACAACATAGATGAGGGAATAAATAGCGACATAAGCAAATTTGTCGATGACACCAAAATAGGCCGTCCAATTCATTCAAATGAGGACATTAGAGCACTCCAGGAAGATTTGAGTAGACTGATGCAGTGGTCGGAGAAGTGGCAGATGCAGTTTAATATAGATAAATGCAAAGTTCTAAATATTGGACAGGACAATAACCATGCCACATATAAACTAAATAATGTAGATCTTAATACTACTGATTGCGAAAAGGATTTAGGAGTTCTGGTTAGCAGTAATCTAAAACCAAGACAGCAGTGCATAAGTGTTCGCAATAAAGCGAACAGAATCCTTGGCTTCATATCAAGAAGCATAAATAATAGGAGTCCTCAAGTTGTTCTTCAACTCTATATATCCTTGGTTAGGCCTCATCTAGATTATGCTGCACAGTTTTGGTCACCGTATTACAGAATGGATATAAATGCTCTGGAAAACGTACAGAGGAGGATGACAAAGTTGATCCCATGTATCAGAAATCTTCCCTATGAAGATAGACTGAGGGCCCTGAATCTGCACTCTCTAGAAAGGCGTAGAATTAGGGGGGATATGATTGAGGTGTATAAATGGAAAACATGAATAAATAAAGGGGATGTAAATAGCGTGCTAAAAATATCTAGTATTGACAGGACTCGCAGCAATGGCTTTAAGTTGGATAAATTCAGATTCAGGAAGGATATAGGAAAGCATTGGCTTGATAACAGAGTTGTCGATGAGTGGAACAAACTCCCGATTACAGTTATAGAGGCTAAAACGTTGTGCAGTTTTAGAAATAGGCTAGATAAATATATGAGTGGGTGCGGGTGGGTGTGAGTTGGTCCTGACTAGTTTGTGCTACTAGGTCAGATGCCGTGCTCCTTCCTTAAGTGAATGTAACCTGACCTGGCTGGGTCGGGTCATTGGCTTAATCCATTGGGAGACTTGGACGTGCCTCGAATGGGCCAGTAGGCCTGCTGCAGTGTTCCTTCTTTCTTATGTTCTTATGTAACGGCTTGAAAAAGCTCCTGGAGAGCGAAATGTTGCCACAATAAAATGTCACATTAGTTGCATTTGTGTCCTTTTACTTAACATATTGTCGGTAATTCTACCAATATTATTAGACTCCTGTGTTGCTGGGTTGGTGGTGCTTTGCCTGCTTGAGTATCATGTATACTAATCTAATGTTTTAGAAATTTTGTGGTTTTCAGTGTTACGTTCTATTGTGTCGGTGACGGCTATTAGCGTGGAGTCTCTGTGGAGGACACAGGCGTACCTTAAATCGTCTCTGTTACTGGCACTTCGATGCTCGTTCATCGGACAGCAAGATTTCATGGGTAGTCCGAAAGTTTGGTGAAAGACTTGATTTTCGAAAGAGAAACATGTAAAGCCCACACACAGTTCAACAAGGTCGATGAAATCGCTGGCTGAAAGATCAAGATCAAGCGAGTCTTCAATTTTCCTGCGCAAGAGATCGATAGCTTGTGTAGTAGGTACTTTATAAATTAGACACATATGCAACACTTGGGTATCTTTATTGAAGAAACGTTTCGCCACACAGTGGCTTTATCAGTCCAATACAAAGTAGAAAGGTGTAAGGAAAGGAGGAGTTTGAGGTAATCAGTCCCTCGGCTTGGAGTCGATGTGTTCAGTCCATCAATCTTGTTGGAAGTACAGGACAGGTCGTTGTTGTTGTATGTTCGCCGGTACATCCGGCCCGGGTCTTCTCCAAATGGTGACCCGGCATTGGCCCCCTGGGTAGAGGGTGTCGGTCATCTTCTTACTTTCTTTCTTGCTGTGGCTCCCCATGATGGGGAGTGTCTTCTGACGTCGCATCTTCATCAGCAGATCTTGGTACTTCACGCTGTGGTTCTACCTACATAGGAAGAAGAAGGATGGGGGATAAGAAAGAAGGAAGTGAGAGAAAGAATAGCTGTAGTGGGTAGTCTTGGTCGTCGTAGGGGTTCTCCGGCGTCGTCATCGAGGGGGCGGGTGGGTGGCTAGGACTGGGAGCAGTGTCTCCAAGTCATGGGTGGCCAGGTAAACCACCCGGGCTGCTTTGTCCTCGCGGGTCAGATCCCCAGGTGCCATCGGGAAGTGCCTGCGGCGGATGGCCGTCGTCGCAGGACAGTCAAGCATGTAGTGAACTAGAGGCTTTGGAACCATCCGGTCGCAGTGGTGGCAAAGCTCCTCATTCATGCGTTTGATGAGGCGCTTTGTAGTAGGGTAGCCGAGGCGCAGGCGGTGGACGCTGACTTGCAGCTCCCTGTTCAGTTTCCTCATGTTTGGTGGGGGCTCCCTACGTGTCGCTCTGTCATACCAGTGCCGGCTCCGAGATGCTCCCGGTGCTGGTAGTGGGCGTCTGGCTGCCGAAGCTGCCCCCAGGTGCACCTGCCTGCGGCTAATGGCAATTGTAGTTGCAGGTTGGGCCGCAAGTGTGGCAGACTTAGCCGCCCCATCCGCTGCATCATTCCCAGCAAGATCGATGTGGCTTGGTATCCAATTGATTGTTGCTTGCTGGCCCTGCTCGTCAAGAGAGTGTAGGTCTCTTCTGATGGCGGTGAGGAGTCCAATGTTATCCTTATGCTCCCTATGCATGATGGCCTGTATCCCGCCCTGGAGTCGACGTGGTTGACTGGAGGTTGGTGGTGTTCCAGGAGCGCATGTTGGACGGCCCTCTGGATGGCGTGGAGTTCTGCCTGCAGGATGCTGCAGTGGTCTGGGAGGAGCCAGCCGGCCGTTAGGGAGGAGTGATATATCCCGGAACCCGTGCGGCCGGCCTCGGGGTCTCTTGATCCATCAGTGTAGTACACTGCACACCCGGGATGCTCCGCTGCAACAATGCTTGCAGCTGCCCACCGCTGCAGCATGCGCTGTGGACAGTGACGCTTGCTGGCTGGCAGGTTTGCAAGGTGGATTATGACAGGTTCTGGTGCCCATGGCAGTGGCACGGTGTACCCATCGACTGGCCGGTCGCATCCCTTGTCCTCGAGGAGCGGCATGGGCAGGAGCTCCTTTGTCACTTCCGCAGCCGACCACAACCATAGTCAGACACGGCCCCCTGCGAAGTCGCCTCGCTGATGGTCAAGGAGGTCTCTCAGCAGGCGCTCACCGTCTGGTAGCTGGACAAATTTGGCCAACCTCCTGGCAGCAACAAGGGCGATCCTGTCACTTAGGGGCTGCAGTTGGGCCTCTCTGTTCAGAGTCACTGTGTTGGTCCAGCCCGGGGCCCACAGCATGACCAAAGAGCCGCAGCATTTTGTACAACGCTGATGCGCTTGAGGCATGAGGGATGAGCATGTGCCAGGGTGATTGCACCATAGTCGACTATCGAGCGCACCGCCTGCACGTAGAACATCCGGAGAATATCGTGGCTGGCACCAGTCCTAGGATTGGCCATGGCACGCATGGCCATGACACGTTGCATGGCACGCTCCCTGACATACTCTGCCTGCTTGCGGAAGGAGAGTCGGCTGTCAATCCATATACCAAGATACTGGTAACTGCAGACTCAGTCCAGGTTGATGTCTGAGATCTTCAGCCTGGTATCAGGCACCTTGGCACGAAAGATCATGGCCTTGGACTTGTCTGCCGAGATCTTGAGGCCAAGGCGACGGCAGGTGGTATCTAGCAGGCTGAGGTCGCTTTGCGCAACAGTCCGGGCTTCCCGATGACAATGAGTGCCAGGTCATCAGTGTAGCTGAGCAGTCGGGTGCCTGCTGAGAACGTCAGCTGCACCAGCTCATGCATCAGCACGTTGAAGAGAGTTGGGCTGAAGACTCCGCCCTGCAGGGTGCCATTTTCCAAGGCCCTGAGGGCAGAAGCCTGCCCCTGGAAGCGTACCCGTGCCTGCCAGCCCTGTAGGTATGAGCCGACCCAGGCAAGCAGCTTGCCCCTCACTCCTCTGCACGCCAGTAGGTCGAGGATGGCCGGTGCACTGGCCAGCTCGAAGGCCTTCTCAAGGTCGAGAAAGATGACAATCTTCGGCCTCTTGTCAGACTCAATGCTGGCCATGAGGGTGGTAACGCTCTCAGAGGTGCCCACTCCCCGTGCTCCGGACCAAGCTTCCATCTTAGGCGCTCCAACACCATCCTCTCTGCAACCTTGGATAGGCAGCTGGTGAGGGAAATGGGCCGCATGTTGCCTGGATCCCTGGGCTTGGGGATCGTCAGGATGTTGGCTTCCTTCCATGCGGTGGGAAGTCGCCCGACCCTCCAGGTACGGTTGATGACTTCCAGGAGGGCGTCATGCCCGTGAGGGCCTGCCTTTGAGATCATACTGTAGGTGATTCCGTCCTGCCCTGCCCGGGGGCCGTGTCCCGTGAAGTCTTGAAGGCTGCTTGCAGCTCCTGACCGGTGAACTCGACGTCGGTGTCGTCTTGTGCCTGGGATGCCTCTAGAATCCTGGCAGTCCTACCAGGGAGGAGGGTGGCCTGGAGGTCCTGGATGTCCTGGGGTAGGCGGGCTGTGGCTGCCCTGGATGTGAAGAGTACCACCAGCCTCTCTGCCTCCCCAGCCGGGTCATGGTGAGCACGCACAGCGCCTCTTCGCTTTCCCGTAGCTATGCTATCTTCTTCCAGATCTCAGACAGGGTAGAGTAGTGGCTGAAGGAAGCACACCACTCAAACCACTTTACCAGACGTGTCCTGTGGGAGATGTGGCGTGCATGCCGCACTACCTCTTGCAGAAGCCTGAGGGACCCAGCCGTGGGGTTGCGTCGGTGTAACCTACGGGCACGATTGACGCGGTGGTTTTGTTCTTTGACTGCTTCGTCATAGAACCATCAATCACGCTTGGGCGTTCCCCCGACCCTTGTGAGTGGTATTGCCGCCTCGGCTGCTCGAGAGAAAGCTGCTTGGAGGCTCTGGGTAGCCTCATCTGGGTCGTCAGAGATATCAGTCTCCTCCCACCACTGCTGGATGACGTCCTGGAAGCACTGCCAGTCAGCCTTCTTAGTGTTCCACCGTGGAGGTGGGGAGTACGGAGGGTGCCTTGAGAGCGACAGAGTGGTGACGATTGCAAAATGGTCGCTGGTGAGAAGAGGGTGGATTTCCCAACTGGCTTCTGGAAGTAGCATCCGGGAGAGGAGCGTGACGTCCAGTCGGTTGCCATAGTGGTGGGTCGGCTCTCCTGTGTTGAGGAGGGCGATCTCGGGAACATCCTCCAGCGTTGCTGCCAGGTGCCTGCCTGTCTCATTTGTGGGAGTGACCGAGCGCAGTACCTCATGGTGGGCATTGATATCCTTTGCCACCAGCACGCCATGGCTGGGCGACACAGCGAGAGCTGCAACTTCGGAGAGGTCGAGGGTGACTCTCGGGTTCCGGTACACATTATAGATCGTTAGTGGCCCGGCCGGTAGGTGCAGAGTGACAGCTTGCACATCAACCCCTTCGCCACAGCTGATGGGGTCGCTGACGATTGAGTGGGGAATGGAGTTCCTCACGTAGACTGCCATGCCCTTGGCGGGAACTCCAGCTCGCTGTAGGTAGGCTGAGAATCCCGATATGCGTGGCTGCGGGTTCGGCGGCGGGTTCACTAAGGTCTCCTGGAGCAGGAAAACGTCGATTGCCTATTGGACTGCCGTTTCGACGACGAGGTGGATTTTCTGTCGCAGACCGCAGATGTTCCACTGTAGAATTTTTAAGGGCTTGAGAGCGACACGTCAGACTCCATCCACTCCTGCTCGTCCATGGACTCCCTCGATGGAGTCATCATTTCCTGTCTCCTCTTGATTGTGGACTCGAAGACCCTGCCTAGATGTTCCTGCAATTTTGCTGAGGACTTCGGGTCCAGCAGAACCAAGCTGAAAAGGGTGCCTAGGAGCTCTCTGCAGTTCTCCCGGTCCACCATAGACGGGAGCAGGTTTGAAATGCACTCCGTGATGATCATGATCATCGAGGTGAAGCGGGCATTCTTGGAGTCCGGTTCCCCATCGCTCAGGGTCGAGGCGGCTGCTGGTGTCTCGATTGGGATCTGGGGCTTGTGTTCTGTATCCACCGTTGACTGAGTTGCTGCTGTGTAGGCCTGCACTGCTATCTGGTCGATCTGGCTGGCCCGTGAAGGTTTTCGTTCGTTGCTCACGGGGACGTCTTGACTTTGCATTGGGGGGCTCCACTTGTGGGTCGGCGGGGTCTGTTGCCGTGTGGCCCCTTGTTTAGCATCCCTGAGCCGGGCTTGGTTCATCCCCCGATTCTGCTTTCTCTGAGGCTTTGGCGCTTGTCCGTGTCGTTGGCCACCCTGGTTCGTGCCGGGAGCTGTACCTTGTCCTGTCTGGCAGGAACCAAGCACTGGGAACTCGGAATTGTAGGTCGTGGGCTGGCTCTGGGAACCTGTGATGTGTGTCCCTGGTGGCCGCTGCTGAGTGTTCCATGGGTTGGTCGTCGACCCTGTCTGTTGCTGCTGGGGGCCCCGAGTGTTGGGCTTTGCTGTGGTCGTCGTAGGGGCGTGCCGCTGCCGTTTCTGTTGCCACCGCTGCGTTATAGCAGGACAGCTCCGATTCCAGGCGTGGTGCCTCTTCCCACAATTGACACAACTGGGCTCTGGGCGTTGAATCTCGGGGTTGTTCTGCCTGAGCAGGGCTATGCAGTCCCTGGAGTTACAGCACAGGGCCGTAGAGGTGGCTTATATGCTGTAGTCAGGTGAGGCGAAGCAGGAGGAGGCGGGGTCATAGTGGTACCATCCCATAGTCGAAGTAGGTCTTCGTCCAAAGGTTGGACAAGTGTTGAAGATTGATGGACTGAACACATCGACTCCAGGCCGAGGGACTGATTACCTCAAATTCTCCTCTCCTTACACCTTTCTACTTTGTATTGGACTGATGAAGCCACTGTGTGGCGAAACGTTTCCTCAATAAAGATACCCAAGTGTTGCATATGTGTCTAATTTATATCTTGTCGGTTCTCTGAACCATTCATCTACAGTAGTTTTTTAGTGAATAGGGATGTTACATCAAGGCTGGAGAGTTTCTTGTTCCTATTCACCAAAGTACCTACTACACAAGCTATCGATCTCTTGTGCAGGAAAATTGACGACTCGCTTGATCTTCCTCTTCCAGCCAGCGATTTCCTCCACCTTGTTGAACTGTGTTAGCTTTACATGTTTCTCTTTCGAAAATCAACTCTTTCAGCAAACTTTTGGACTACCCATGGGATCGCCACTTAGTGCCGTCCTTGCGAACCTATATATGGAACATCTGGAAGACGAGCGATTTTCAACTATTATTCCCTCTTCTGTCACCTGGCTCTGTTATGTTGACGACATTCTCATCATAACTCCCAGACGCTTCAACGTTCAAGCTCTTCAACACAAACTCAAAACCAGGTCGAGCCATTAATCCAGTTCACACTAGAAGAAGTCGACAACACTCTTCCTTTCCTTTATGTTCTTCTCTCCAAAGCTGACCATGAACTTCGTTTTAAAGTCTATCGAAAACCTACCAACCAACAAGATCTTCTCCACTTCTACTCTCACCACGACACCAAAACTAAACGTGGTGTAATCATAGGCTTTTTTTTCCCTGCGCACACTCAGAATCTGCAGCAGTGAGTTCCTTGAGGAAGAATGTAATATATGTTTAAAGACCCTCCTTTCTCTTTACCCTTCCTGCTCCTTTCTGTTTTTCCACTATACCTATTACTGTCCTTGTTATTGTTAAGATTTATGATATCAAAGCCTAAATCCATATTTCGACACTCATTACTTTCCATTTCTAAACCCATACCTCTAACTAATCCTAGTTTAAATTCCTAACAACACCCTCAACTGAGCTAGCAAGTAAACCAACACCTGCCCTAGATAAGTGAACCCAATCCCTGGCATGCATGTCATTTCGGCCATAGAAGTGGTCCCAGTTGTCAATGAATGGTACTGCATTATCCTTACAGTGTTTGTCCAGCCAAAAATTAATTCCAATTGCTCTGGACAACCTCGGCAATTATTTAATCAACTACAGAAACGCAAGACTTATCGCTAGAGAAGACAACACTCGATACCGAAGAATCCTGGAATCATCACTTAATTGTAAATATAACAACTTCAACCAGAACAACGGCTTCTACAACATAGCTGAACCCCTTGCCAAGAAACTTCTTCATCGCTTTCCCACATAAGAACATAAGAATTAAGGAACACTGCAAATGGTCTACCCATATACTTATTCAATCTTTTTTTAAAGCTACCCAAGGTTCTAGACTCTATCAACCTACTTTGAAGATTGTCACATGCAGCATTCTCCACCTGAATAAATCCTATAAATACTCATGTACTATTTATCCAGGTAGATCTGTTTGTGACTTGTCAATAAAGGCTCACATTATACTGCTTATGTGTATATTTTTCCATTGTGTCGGTATTTTATACCATTTATTTCCAATGGATAGTCCCTGTAATACCTGGTTATGTGCTGCATAGTCCTAGTAATACCTTGTCATGTGCTGGATAGTAGCACCTGAATGGACCATTACTTCTACCTGGTAGGTTCCTGGTACAAGTTAATGGTGTGTAATTTTTTACTTATTTTGTTCCTTCGGTTAAATTTGACTATTATAGGCTTGGCTAAGCTGGTCCATTCTTATCATAACTGAGTTGGACTTATTTAATCTAAGATAGGCTAAGTTTTTGCAAGGTAAGAACATAAGAAAGAAGGAACACTGCAGCAGGCCTACTGGCCCATGCGAGGCAAGTCCAAGTCTCCCACCGGCCCAAGCCAATGCCCCGACCCAGCCAGGTCAGGAAGGAGCACGGCATCTGACCTAGTAGCACAAACTAGTCAGGTCCACTCACACCCACCCGCACCCACTCATATATTTATCTAGCCTATTTTTAAAACTACACAACGTTTTAGCCTCTATAACTGTACTCGGGAGTTTGTTCCACTCATCGACAACTCTATTACCAAACCAATGCTTTCCTATATCCTTCCTGAATCTGAATTTATCCAACTTAAAGCCATTGCTGCGAGTCCTGTCAATACTAGATATTTTTAGCACGCTATTTACATCACCTTTATTTATTCCTGTTTTCCATTTATACACCTCAATCATATCCCCCCTAATTCTACGCTTTTCTAGAGAGTGCAGATTCAGGGTCCTCAGTCTATCCTCATAGGGAAGATTTCTGATACATGGATTCAACTTAGTCATCCTCCTTTGTACGTTTTCCAGAGCATTTATATCCATTTATTCCCAAGCTGTTGCTGTGTCAGACAGCAACAGCTTGGGATCTTGATACAAACGAATTCTACACTTGTCCAACCTTTGGACGAAGACCTACTTAGAATAGTGGATGGTACTACTATGACCCCGCCTCCTCCTGCTTCATCTCACCTGATTACAGCATATAAGCCACCTCTACGGCCTTGTGCTACACTTCTTACAAGATTGATGGACTGAACACATCGACTCCAGGCCGAGGGACTGATAACCTCAAACTCCTCCTCTCCTTACACCTTTCTACTTTGTATTGGACTGATGAAGCCACTGTGTGGCGAAACGTTTCCTCAATAAAGATACCCAAGTGTTGCATATGTGTCTAATTTATAACTTGTCGGTTCTCTGAACCATTCATCTACAGCCTGTATAGTGTTAAGAAAACTGACATATTGATACCTCTCTTCGTCACCCCAGTCCACAGTTGATAAGTGTTCTCTAAGTCCATTATAATCTGCTAAGCGAAAATCTGGGACCGTTATTGAATTATCCCTACTATCATACATCCATTCAATGCTAAAGGTAATTGACTTGTGGTCGCTTGAGCCGAGTTCCTCTGTAATTTCTAAATTATTAACAAGGGTTTCCTTGCTTGCCAGAACCAAGTCAAGTAGGTTATTTCCCTTTGTAGGTTATGTTACAATCAATCTGACTAAAGTTAAAGTCCCCTAGAATTACTACGTTATCGTGCCTTGTGGCACGATAACGAGGACGGTAAATCACGCCTAAAATCATTTGTTCACACCCCTCTCAAAATTCTATCCAGACAGACTCTGTATGTGTTAATTCAGACTTTATACCCATTTTTATGCAACAATTTAAATGATCACGGACATAGAGTGCCACCCCACCCCCCTTCCCGATACTTCTGTCTACTTGGAACAATTTAAAACCCTGAATGTGACATTCGGCAGGCAAGTCCCATTTTTTCATATTAAACCATGTCTCAGTTATTGCAAAAACATCAATATTACCCGTACTTGCAACTAATCTCAACTCGTCCATCTTATTCCTTGCACTACGACTATTGGTGTAATAAATATTTAAAGACCCTCCTTTCTCTTTACCCTTCCATCTCATTACTGTTTTTCCACTATACCTATTACTGTCCTTGTCATCTAGTGTCACTAGCTTTCCACTGTCCACCTTATTCTGCCTATTACTAGTTCTCCTAGAACTTATAATATTACTACACTGGGACTTCACTGTTTTTCCCCCTCCATTATTCAATATTTTCATGCACAAACTTGAGAACACTTCTTTAGAGGAGCTTCATACTTTCAACGCTGATGCGTGATGCCCAGAGGAACGCTCGGGTTATTATTGAGATGCGCAGGGGTTAATTGTCAAGTTAATAGACAGAAATATGATACGGGATGTTGCATGATAACTCAAGCCTGCCCCTTCTAATCTGCTTCAAAACTTTCAATGCTGAAGTTTACCTGGACTGGGCCGCGTGGATCAGGGCCCCCGTGGCCCAGTCCTTGACCAGGACTCGCGGTGGATCAGCGCCTCATCAACCAGGCCCTGAACATAAGAACATAAGAAAGAAGGAACACTGCAGCAGGCCTACAGGCCCATGCGAGGCAAGTCCAAGTCTCCCACCGGCTTAAGCCAATGCCCCGACCCAGCAAGGTCAGGTTAGATTCACTTAAGGAAGGAGCACGGCTTCTGACCTAGTAGCACAAACTAGTCAGGTCCAACTCACACCCACCCGCACCCACTCATATATTTATCTACAATATAAGAACATAAGAAAGGAGGAACACTGCAGCAGGCCTGTTGGCCCATACTAAGCAGGTCCTTCACGTTCCATCCCACTAACAATCTTAAATGCTACCCAAGAAATAAGCTTTGATAATTCTATTTACTCATGTGCAATTCCCACTCAAATCCAACCCCTCTCACTCATGAATTTATCCAACCTAAATTTGCAACTACCCAAGGTCCTAGCTTCAATAACCCTACTAGGCAGACTGTTCCACTCATCAACTACCCTATTTCCAAACCAATACTTTCCTATATCCTTTCTAAATCTAAACTTATCTAATTTGAATCCATTATTGCGGGTTCTCTCTTGGAGAGATATTCTCAAGACCTTATTTATATCCCCTTTGTTAATACCCATTTTCCACTTGTATACCTCGATTATGTCTCCCCTCATTCTTCGTCTTACAAGTGAATGTAATTTTAGGGTTTTCAATCTTTCTTCATAAGGAAAATTTCTAATGCTATGTATTAATTTAGTCATTCTACGCTGAATGTTTTCTAACGAATTAATATCCATTCTGTAATATGGAGACCAGAACTGAGCTGCGTAATCTAGGTGAGGCCTTACTAACGATGTATAAAGCTGTACACTTAGCACAGTGGTGACGTGTACTTAGCTCAGTGAGGACGTGTCTAGTGTACTCTCTGTGGACTGAACCATCTTTGCTCTGTGAAGACTTTTCTACTGTGCTTCCGTTCTTAGCTACCTGAGATTGGATGATGGCTTCCCTCGACTACGAGCAGCGATATCTCCAAATGAAGGCGGAATTAACGGAAGCTAGAAGAGAAATTCAACGATTGAAGGGCATATGCAAGGATTATCCCCGGAATAATGTCGCCGATGATCAGACCAACGAATGGTTGCTAGTCGGATCTGAAGGGACGAAGCTGAAGTTGAAGAAGGTCCAGGAGACTGCTGTGAAAACCAGCAACTCTTTTTCCTTGTTATCAGACGAATGTGAAGACATCCCAGCGAACACCATCTCTACAAAGACCGTCGAGAATGCCATGAACACCGCCAGTCGAGGTAAGAACATTGTTTTAGTTGGGGATAGTCAGATTAGGTTTATAGATAGGGAATTTTGTCATAAGGATAGGAATAGGAGGCAGAGGGTATGTTATCCTGGGGCTGGGATGAAGGATATTGTTAGCCGTCTGGACGACATCATGAGAGGTAATGGGAGCAATTCTATTATGTCTCAGTGCTGGAGGCAACGATGTTGGCAGACGTAGGAGGAGCTGATTAGCAGCTATAGGTCAGCAATAGACAGAATTAGGAAGAAGGGTGGGAACCCTGTCATATGTGGTATTTTGCCAAGGAGAGGAGTTGGAAATGAATGGTTGTCCAGGGCAATTGGTGTCAATTGCTGGCTGGACAAATACTGTAAGGAAAATGCAGTAACATTCATTGACAACTGGGACCTCTTCTATGGCAGAAATGACATGTATGCCAGGGATGGGGGTTAACTTATCTAGGTCTGGGGTGGGGGCACTGGCAACTGCAGTGGAGGGAGCTGTTAGGGCTTTAAACTAGAAAAAGTTAGTGGTATGAGTTATGGGGGGAAAACAGTGAAGTCCCAGTGTAGTAATGTTATAAATTCTAGGGGAACTAGTAATAGGCAGAATAAGGTGGATATTGGAAAGCCAGTGGCACTAGGTGACAAGGACAGTAATAGGTATAGTGGAAAAACAGAAATGAGCAGGAAGGGTAAAGAGAAAGGAGGGTCTTTAAATGTATATTACACCAATAGTCGTAGTGCTAGGAATAAGATGGACGAGTTAAGATTAGTTTCTAGTGCGGGTAATATTGAGGTTTTTGCAATAACTGAGACATGGTTTAATATGAAAAATCGGGACATGCTTGCCGAATGTAATATTCGGGGTTTTAAATTGTTCCAAGTAGACAGAAGTATCGGGAAGGGGGGTGGGGTGCAACTCTATGTCCGTGATCATTTAAATTGTTGCATAAAAATGGGTATAAAGTCTGAAATAACACATACAGAGTCTGTCTGGATAGAATTTTCAGAGGGGTGTGAAAAATTGATTTTAGGCGTGATTTACCGTCCTCCAAACTTAGATAGGGAACAAGGGAGACTACTTTGGGAGGAAATTGTTAAGGCCACAAGGCATGATAACGTAGTAATTCTAGGGGACTTTATCTTTAGTCAGATTGATTGGAATTTCTTGACAGGGAATTTAGAATCTAGCAACTTTTAGAAGTAGTTCAGGATTGTTTTTTGAAGCAGTTTGTGACAGAAACTACAAGGGGAAATAACCTACTTGACTTGGTTCTGGCAAGCAAGGAAACCCTTGTTAATAATTTAGAAATTACAGAGGAACTCGGCTCAAGCAACCACAAGTCAATTAACTTTAGAATTGAATGGATGTATGATAGTAGGGATAATTCAGTAACGGTCCCAGATTTTCACTTAGCAGATTATAATGGACTTAGGGAACACTTATCAACTGTGGACTGGGGTAACAAAGTAAAGTAAAGTTTTATTTCGTTGCAGATTGCAGATTACATAGATATCGGTAGTTACAATGTAAATTGAGTGCAAGGAGAGCCACTGACATGTCATGGCATTAGGGGCGGCTTATTCTATTCCTTAAAGACTATGTACTTAATATTAGAGAAATTTATTGAGTTTATTCTAGTTAAAAATTATTTTCAAAATTACAATATGATGAAATTTTACTGTTTAAATTATTATATAATGATATTAGATTGTTACAGGTGTTTAAGATTCTTGAATGATAATATGGAATTGAGATTATCTTAAGGAAAATAACATTGAGCATTTTTGGCATTAACTTATAATATGAATAATATGAATAGGGGGTAACATAATAGTAACATATTATTAAGAATTGAGATTATAGTATAGGAAAGTAATAATGAGTATTTTTCAAAGTAGTTTATAGTATGATCATT
>WNWK01036454.1:0-19153 GCA_009830355.1 Cherax destructor | reverse complement strand
AGTATCAGTGATAGGATTGTTGAGATTAACACTGTACTTGGTATTAGAATGTTAAGAAATGAACCAGACACTGTCACAATGAATCTTACTAAATGTCTAGAAGTAAATACTCACAGATCTAAATGGATTGTGAAAACATGCAATTACATTAAGTTTTACAACCTGCATGAATTGTATCACTGTAAGATGTGTTCATTTAATATCACATACCTGCAAGTCCCTCCCAAGAAGCTCATTGCTAGTAATCCCTTCCTTAAATCACTTGTTAAAGCAACTGCTCAAGAAGAAATTTCTCGCCTAGCTGGTAGTAATAAGTTATCACAAGTTATATACACTGATGGATCTAAACAGGAGTCTTCTGGCAGGGCTGCATCTGCTCTGGTTGCCACCTCCTAGTTAAGAACAATAATTTTTTGAACTAGGCATAAGAATTAACAACTGGGCGTCTACACTGCAAACTGAATTGTTTGCAATCCTAATGGCACTAAAGCTAACTTATGACACTGAGCTTGACTCTATCATCATTACTGATTCTATGTCATCATTGAAGGCTCTTGACTCATATAATGACTCTAACAGCATGCTCATTGGAGAAGCCAGGTATAGATACTAAAAAATCCGGGACAAAGGGATTAATGTACAATTGCTATGGATTCCGTCCCACATTGGATTACTCCTTCATGATAAAGTTGATATGTTAGCCAAGAAGAGCACCCATAAGGAGAATGTAGAATATAACTTTGGTATATCTGTGTCTAGCATTAGGAATAATATTAGGAGAGAAATAAATAATGAAAATGATTGCTATAGGAATGCAGTTAGAAGCCTGAGTAGATCTATAACCCACTATGATAACATGAACGTAGATAAGTACATTTATGGAGCAACTTGCAATGTGAACAGACTGACTGATGTTGTAGTGACCAGGCTTAGGCTTGGTTACAAGTACTTCTGGCAGTTTGGGAGATACACAGATGATGATCAAACTAAATGCAAATTATGTGATCAGGCATATGGTCACTGTCTTGAACCCTATGTGCTGAATTGTCCACTTATTGAGGAATATAGAGATAGACAGTATAATAACCTATGTGACATGTCAAGATATCTTATTAGTGAAGGTAGGATACCACTTATACTAAGCAAATTTCCTAAATTTGCTTGTAAGAGATAAGTGAACTGTGGATATAAATCCAAATTAATTTCCATGAACGTGCCTATCTGTACTCATGATAATGCGAGCACAGATGGGCATGTTTGTGGAGCAACTTGCAATGTGAACAGACTGACTGATGTTGTAGTGGCCAGGCTTAGGCTTGGCTACAGGTACTTCTGACAGTTTGGGAGATACACAGATGATGATCAAACTAAATGCAAATTATGTGATCAGGCATATGGTCACTGTCTTGAACACTATGTGCTTAATTGTCCACTTATTGAGGAATATAGAGATAGACAGTATAATAACCTATGTGACATGTCAAGATATCTTATTCATGAAATAAGATGCCAGTTGTACTAAGCAAATTTCCTAAATTTGCTTGTAATAGATAATTGAAATGTAGATATAAAACCAAATGTACAATTGTTAACCCTTTTGGGGGCCTAGTGCCTAGGCTTTTTGTGTATCCATATGCTCTTGCGCTACCGTCCACAGGATGGATATGGGGTGCACAATAAACTAGCCATTTCGGTGGCAAAATCTAAAAAATCCAGCTTCTCCACCATCTTCTCTGATTCTCAACACCAACCAGCATCCTGTCGTCGTTTCTCCACCTGAAAATCACTCTCAAGCTGCTGCTCCACCACCAACAACAACAACAACACCAAGCTGCTGCTCCACCACCACCATCTACTAGTGACGTCACGCCGACTACAACCAATGAAATGCCTCTGTTATATCCACACCTCTCAAGAACCAACCAACCAGGGACCTCCATGCCTCCAGTTGTCTCACTTCCCGTTGACCAATCAGAGACATCCAATTCAATATTAATTCATGAAAAGAAGACTACACCATCATTACCTACTACACCTCTACCAGGACCTGTAACTAGTTCTGCCTCGGCCTAAGCATCCAACCCATCCACTGCTGCTTCTAACACATCTACTGCAACTGTTCCAGATGATAATGTAGGGGTGCATTTCTACGAGGGTGTTAACTTTGTCACCAGTCACCAATACTCCAACACAATGTTTGCCAAGGAACTTATCCAGCGTCTTCAGGATGGAACTGTCAAGTATACCCTTAACCCTGGCTACACCTACACCATCTCATACTTACTAGAAGATCTCCAAAATGAAACAAAACTCCCTTATGAACTTGACTTCGTCACTAGAAAGAAATTAAAGTCTCTTGTGAATGGTTCTCCTGCTGATCAGACACCAGTCCTCACTACTTCTCCCGCCTACAAGCTCCAGTAATCAACACATCACTGTACAGTGTGACTGCCTTCTCAACATTCCTGCCTGCTGAGCCGCCCTCTTCGCTCATGGAGCCATGTACCACTGTCCACCAACCTCTCCATCAACGCCTGTAGTACCACTTGCTCCACAGTGGTTTTGCCACTGATCTTTCCTACCCTCCTCTCCTCACCCATCCCATCCTTTTCTAGTATTTCCATCCTTCCCCTTCCTTCTTCCTTCCCATCTCACTGATGCTTCGGTCATCAAGCTGAAGCAGTGTTCCCCTGCCTTATGTGTTGCTCTTCCTGAGGCTTCACAATGTTAGCGGTATTTTAGTCCTGACTCTGTCTTCGTCTTCCTCTCACCGGCTATTCTTCGTCTGTCCCCACATCCCCCTCGCCCCTAGTGGGTTCTTACCTGTGAGTCCTCGATTGATCGATTGACTGTGAAATATAATTATACTTACTGGTTATAATTGAGCATAATTTTTAAAGGGGTGGACCGGTAGGCCAGCGGAAGGCCTCGGTCAGATGACCAAAGGCGGGTCATCATCTGACTAAGACCCCCGTCAGGAAACACTTGTCCTGTAGTTCTCTCAGTGTAAATATACTGAGAGATGACTTTAATACCTATTTTAAGGATAAAATATTCTTGTCTGGTAGTGAGAGTTATCCTGCCGCCTTAATGTAGTAGATAGGTTTAAAACTTCCTTCACCAACCAACCAAGCTTCCAGCAAAGACTTTATACGTACATAAACTGATAATACTGATAATAACAGCAACAACAACAATAACAATAATAATAATAATTATTATTATTATTCTTGAGAGACTTGCAAGCAAACTGTGATATATATTAACCTTTAGTGGGAATTTAGCATTTTGTATGCTGATACATACAGTGTGGTGGGTGCACACTGTGTGATGAGTATATACTGCGTGGTGAGTACATAATGGGTGGTGAGTACATAATGGGTGGTGAGTACATAATGGGTGGTGAGTACAAAATGGGTGGTGAGTACATAATGGGTGGTGAGTACATAATGGGTGGTGAGTACAAAATGGGTGGTGAGTACAAAATGGGTGGTGAGTACATAATGGGTGGTGAGTACATAATGGGTGGTGAGTACATAATGGGTGGTGAGTACATAATGGGTGGTGAGTACATAATGGGTGGTGAGTACATAATGGGTGGTGAGTACATAATGGGTGGTGAGTACATAATGGGTGGTGAGTACATAATGGGTGGTGAGTACATAATGGGTGGTGAGTACATAATGGGTGGTGAGTACATAATGGGTGGTGAGTACATAATGGTTACCACAGCAGTGTATCAGAATGCACTGGTTACCATACACTCATACTTGGGCTTTATAAATTATTTCGTGTGTAGTGACACTGAACTTCACGCAGCTGAACAACTAGGTACGCACAATGCACATCACAAAGTAAGCCTTTTGATAAAGTTCTCAATCGGGTTCTATTAGCACATCTTGCAAAAACTAGAACGTATATCAAAGCAAAGGAAAAAAAAGGTCAGGTGACGGGTGTATGGAAGAGCCGGCTGAGGCAGAATGCGACAGCCGGCTGCAGCACAATGCGACAGCCGGCTGCGGCAGAATGCGACAGCCGACTGCGGCAGAATGCGACAGCCGGCTGCGGCAGAATGCTACAGCCGACTGCGGCAGAATGCGACAGCCGGCTGCGGCAGAATGCGACAGCCGGCTGCGGTAGAATGCGACAGCCGGCTGCGGCAGAATGCGACAGCCGGCTGAGGCAGAATGCGACAGCCGGCTGCGGCAGAATGCTACAGCCGGCTGTGGCAGAATGCGACAGCCGGCTGCGGCAGAATGCGACAGCAGGCTGCGGCAGAATGCGACAGCCGGCTGCGGCAGAATGCGACAGCCGGCTGCGGCAGAATGCGACAGCAGGCTGCGGCAGAATGCGACAGCCGGCTGCGGTAGAATGCGACAGCCGGCTGCGGCAGAATGCGCAGCCGGCTGAGAGAATGCGACAGCCGGCTGCGGCAAATGCTACAGCCGGCTGTGGCAGAATGCGACAGCCGGCTGCGGCAGAATGCGACAGCAGGCTGCGGCAGAATGCGACAGCCGGCTGCGGCAGAATGCGACAGCCGGCTGTGGCAGAATGCGACAGCCGGCTGCGGCAGAATGCGACAGCAGGCTGCGGCAGAATGCGACAGCCGGCTGCGGCAGAATGCGACAGCCGACTGAAACTCAATTTAAATCAGGAGCTAGACGACTGCAGCACTGGTGAAATATTGCATTATTTCACCTAAGCCTGAGCCGAGGAGCCGCACGAACGCCGCCCGGATGAGGTGACGAGCAGTTTCTCCTTCGTCAGTCGCGGGGCGAAACGTAGATGTAACCTAAATGAGAAATACGTAAAATATAACAGAGGAACATATGTTTCCAAAGAAAATGCTTCTAAGAGTAGCTTTAAAAACAAAGAATGGCAACGTTGAAAAGACACTACAGCAACAAACAAGGAAGCTAGGAGGAGAACAAGAAATAAATGCATTGGAATCAATGCATTTATTTCTTGGAATCAAGAGGGAAACAGAGAATCAGTTGCAAAATAATATCGCAGCTAAATAAAAAAAAAATGAATCAAAGTCACTATACAGCCACATGAGAAGGAAAATACGAGGAAGGACCAGGTAATCACACTAAAAGAGGGTAAGCGATCTACTCGCGGTGAACGATAAAGAAAGAAATTTTCGTTTTTGACGATACAATAGGGAACAACTCCATGAATGAAAGTGCTACAAAACTACACAGAACCATCGAACGTTGAGAATACAGAAGAGGGAATGTAAATGTTGTAGAAAGAGATGAACGCCTCACAGGCGACGGCACCACAGATGATATCACCTTTGATATTGATGGAAGTAGCAGCAGCCCTCAGCATACCATTATTATGAGTATATAATAAATAAAGACCATAGTAAGGATAATGCCAAGGTTCTGAAAACAACAAATGTAATTTCAGACCTAAATAAATGAGATAAAGTTACTTAAATACAGTCAGAATACATGATGAGAATATCAAATAAAATGATAGTATATACGGAGAAACTAGTAAATAGATTAACGTAGATTCAGAAACAAAAAATCCTATCTAAAATAAGATAGGCCTACCAACAATGCCATATTGACGAATGGACTGATAAGGTGGCTGCCAGACTAAAAGTTTTTTTTAATACTTAAAAATGTTTATATTAATCACACTTTTAAATGGGTGGACCGGTAAGCCAGCGGAAGGCATCGGTCAGATGACCAAAACTTTAATGCCAGGTCATCATCAGACTGAGACCCGCGTCAGGAAGCACTTGTCCTGTTTCCTGACAAACCTTAGATAACCTCAGTTACCAGTTTTACTCAGAAGGAACAAGAAAGACACCAAGGTACCAGGGATACTGCTAGACCTAACCCAGGTACCAGGGATACTGCTCAACCTAACCCAGGTACCAGGGATACTGCTAAACCTAACCCAGGTACCAGGGATACTGCTAGACCTAACCCAGGTACCAGGGATACTGCTAGAACTAACCCAGGTATCATGGATACTGCTAGACCAAACCCAGGTACCACAGATACTGCTAGACCTAACCCAGGTACCAGGGATACTGCTAAACCTAACCCAGGTACCAGGGATACTGCTAAACCTAACCCAGCTACCAGGGATACTGCTAGACCTAACCCAGGTACCAGGGATACTGCTAGAACTAACCCAGCTACCAGGGATACTGCTAGACCAAACCCAGGTACCACAGATACTGCTAGACCTAACCCAGGTACCAGGGATCCTGCTAGGCCTAACCCATGTACCAGGGATACTACTGGATCTAACCCATGTACCAATGATACTGTGCGACCTAACCCAGGTACCAGGGATATGTCTAGACCTAACTCAGTTACCAGGGATACTGATAGACCTAACCCAGGTACCAAAGATACTGCTAGACCTGACCCAGGTACCAGGGATACTGCTAGACCTAACCCAAGTACCAGGGACACTACTATATCTAACCAAGGTACCAGGGATACTGTTAGATCTAACCCACGTACCAGGGATACTACTAGACCTAACCCAAGTACCAGGAATACTGCTAGACCTAACCCAGATACCAGGAATAATACTAGACCAAACCCAGGTACCAGGGATACTACTAGATCTAACCCAGGAACCAGGGATACTGCTAGACCTAACCCAGGTACCAGGGGTAATGCTAGACGTAATTCAGGTACCAGGGATACTACTAGATCTAATTCAAGTACCAGGGATAATACTAGTTCTAAATCAAGGTACCAGGGATACTACTAGACCTAACCCAGGTACAAGGGATAATTAAAGACCTAACCCAGGTACCAAGGATATTGCTAGACCTAACCCAGGTACCAGGGATACTGCCAGACCTATCACAGGTACCAGGGATACGACTAGATCTAAACCAAGCACCAGGAATACTGCTAAACCTAACCCAGATACGAGGAATAATACTAGACCTATCCCAGGTACCAGGGATACTACTAGATCTAACCCAGGAACAAGTGATACTGCTAAACCTAACCCAGGTACCAGGGGTAATGCTAGACCTAACCCAGGTACCAGGGATACTACTAGATATAACCCAAGTATTAGGGATACTGCTAGTTATAATCCAGGTACCAGGGATACTACTAGACCTAACCCAGGTACAAGGGATAATTATAGACCTAACCCAGGTACCAAGGATATTGCTAGAAATAACCCAGGTACCAGGGATACTGCCAGACCTAAACCAGGTACAAGGGATGCTACTAGACCTAACCCAGGTACCATAGATACTGTTAGACCTAACCCAGGTACCAGGGATAATCCTAGACCTAACCCAAGTACCAGGGATACTACTAGACCTAACCCAGATACCAGAGATACTGCTAGACCTAACCCAGGTACCAGGGATAATGCTAGACATAACCTAGGTACCAGGGACACCTCAGTGTGTAACCCAAGTACCAGGGATACTGCTAGACCTGAATCAGGTACCAGGGATACTGCTAGACCTGAATCAGGTACCAGGGATACTGCTAGACCTGAATCAGGTACAAGGGATACTGCTAGACCTGAATCAGGTACCAGGGATACTGCTAGACCTGAATCAGGTACCAGGGATACTGCTTGACCTGAATCAGGTACCAGGGATACTGCTAGACCTATCCCAGGTACCAGGGATACTTCCAGACCTAACCTAGGTACCAGGGAGACCTCAGTATATAACCCAGGTACCAGGGATACTGCTAGACCCTTCCCAGGTACCATGGATATCACTAGACCTAACCCAGGTACCAGGAATACTACTAGATTTAACCCAGGTACAAGGGTTCCTAATACACTTAACCCAGGTACCATTGATACTACTAGATCTAACCCAGGTACCAGGGATACTGCTAGACCTAAATCTGGTATTTGGGATACTGCTAGGCCTAACCCAGATACCAGGGACACTGCTATAACTAACCCAGTTACCAGGAATACTGCTAGATCTAACCCAGGTACCAGGAATACTACTAGACCTATCCCAGGTACCAGGGATACTTCTAGACCTAACCTAGGTACCAGGGAGACCTCAGTATATAACCCAGGTACCAGGGATACTGCTAGACCTCTCCCAGTTACCACGGATACTTCTAAACCTAACCCAGGTACCAGGGATACTGCTAAATCTGACCAAGGTACCAGGGAGACCTCAGTGTGTAACCAAGGTACCAGGGACAGTGCTAGACCAAATCCAAGTACCTTGGATACCCCAGTGTGTAACCCAGGTACCAGGGATACTGCTTGACTTAACCCAAGTACCAGGGATACTGCTAGACCTAACCCAGGTACCAGGGATATTACTAGGTTTATCTCAGGTACCAGGGATGCTGCTAGACCTAATCAAGGTACCAGGAATACTGCTAGACATAACCTATGTACCAGGAATACTTCTAGACCTAACCCAGGTACCGGTAATACTGATAGATCTAACCAAGGTACCAGGGATAATGATATATTTAACCCACTTAACAGGGATACTGCTAGACCTATCTCAGGTACCAGGGATACTGATAGACCTAACCCAGCTACCAGGGATAATGCTAAACCTAACCCAGGTACCAGAGAGACCTCTAGATATAACCCAGGTACTAGGGAGACCCCTAGATATAACCCAGGTACTATGGAGACCGTTAGATGTAACCCAGCTACTAGGGAGACTTCTGTGTGTAACCCAGGTACTAGGGAGGCCGCTAGATATAACCCAGGTACTAGGGAGACCGTTAGATATAACTCCATGGGGAAGTGGAACAGAATTCTTCCTCCGTAAGCCATGCGTGTCGTAAGAGGCGACTAAAATGCCGGGAGCAAGGGGCTAGTAACCCCTTCTCCTGTATATACAGTGGACCCCCGAGTAACGTAAAAACTTCATTCCAGAAGCCTGCTCAAGTGCCATTACCGAACGAATTTACTCACGTAGGTTAGTCTATTTCAGACCCCCAAAAATACACTTCCACAAGCACTTACAATATTTTACTTAAATAATTGTACGATTTCCGGGGTGTTCGTTACTCGGGCGTCCACTGTATTACTAAATGTAAAAGGAGAAACTTTCGTTTTTCTTTTTGGGCCACCCCGCTTCGGTGGGAAACGGCCGACGTGTTGAAAGAAAAAAAAAAAAAATATATATATATATATATATATATATATATATATATATATATATATATATATCCATGTCCATTTGCTGAAGAGGACTTGTTGGGGGTTGAAGAGCGCAGATCAACTTTTTTCTCTCTGACAGGTGTTCATTTGTTGGCTATACATATCCACTGACAAGATTAGAGTGGCTTATAATTTTAATGGTGTAAAATCAAAAGTATGTAACATAAAAAAAATATTTGCGACCTTGGTGTTGGAGGCGAGGAGGTGGTTCAGGAAGCCTCTTCTTAGAATTCTCTCAAGGTACCTACTCCTCCCTAGTCGTTTCACCAACGTAGTACCACTACCCCCACCCTGGGTCCTGCATCATGATACCACGTCACAGGAGCCCCCTTCTGATACCTCTACCCTGGAACCCCTTCCAGATATCCCCACCCATGTACTACCCCCAAAATCCCCCTGCCCATATACCCAATCTACATATCCAAGCACCCACACCACTGTCACGTGACCAAAGCTACCAGACGTAGGAGCTGTCGTTGTGTAGTAGTCTCTTTCCTGGTTGCTGCAGGTATATAAGGACAGCTCTTAGGTCCACAACACCAGTTGTTCACATCTCACTTTAGGAAGTACGTCTCTCCAGGTCTCCACCATGAAGTTTGTGAGTATCAAGACACAACTTTGTCAGCTACAGTTGTATGTACTGTAAGATTAGATTTTCCCACCGAAGTGGCTAGTTTATTGTGCACCCCATATCCATCCTGTGGACGGTAGCGCAAGAGCATATGGATACACAAAAGGCCTAGGCACTAGGCGCCAAAGGGGTTAACAATTGTACATTTTGATTTATATCTACATTTCAAGGAAGGTTTCACAGACTACCATTTTCTTAAGAGATTTAACTTCTCTCTCAGTCAGAAATATTTACATAAACGATAAGCCATAAAGTTATTTATTGTGAGGTTTAATGTATTATGAAAAAGCGTTTACTTCATATGGTACATCTATAAATATTTTTTATAATTAACGAGAATTGGTCAGTCATGCCCTCGGCCTGAGAACTGACTTCTGCGCTGGCCACACATAAACAAAAATAAAAACAAAATTTCTATGGTGTAGATAAGTTATAGTCTAATACGTGAAAATAGAAAAATTATCGTACAGGGCAAATATTAATAAATTTAAATCAAATGTCATAATCGCTCGATTTTTTTTGTAAATTTATATGTAAACTTATATGTATTTTCAGGTTTGTCTATTGCCTTACCTAGCAAAAACGTATACACCGAAAGGTGTGTCACTCAGTGTGTATACGCAATGGTGAACAAGTTACAGTCAGCCTTAATGGCACTCCAACAGTTAACAGACAACTAAATTAACTATAAACCTTACCAGTGCAACAGTGTGTGTTTTGATGAGTATATCTCTCTTAATATGTATACTGAAAGTAAGAATGCGTGTGCAGCTGGAAGGGTGAATGTCACACACACAGTGTGTATAGTATATATAGTATATGGAAAATAACCACTGTGAAAAAATAGTGAATATCCAAGCCCTTTCGTGATTTATCACATTATTAAGGAACTATAAAAAACGTATGTCTCATAACGTATATATGATGAGTGTATTTTAATCCCTATTTTAGGGATTAAAATAGTCTTGACATGCAACCTTAATAACTCTTATGTAGTCGATAGGCTTCAAACCTTATTCTTATATGTGAAGTGGAACGAACTTAAATACTTTCTTCTTCTTCTTCTTCTCCTTCTTCTCCTTGTATTGCATTCGTATAATACCATGTGTTTAAACCCCTTGAAAAAGTGTCCATTGTTTTGTAATATATTCCCTAATCGCTTGAGAAATTCGTGTTACGGATCATTATTTTAATTCAGCCTATATCATGATAATAATTGTAAGTCGTGTCATGTCAGGTGTTGATGTTGGCACTGCTGGTGGGCGTAGCGAGGTGCCACCACTTACAACGCAGAGGAGACCATCACGACGACCAGTAAGTATGTGAATTATAACCTTGCTTACTGCCATCAAGAGCAGCGATCATACTATACACCTGCAGGTCATCTCAGATGTTGCTATATAATTATTCGTCATGAAAAAATATCACCTTGCAAATGTCGTAATCAAGTAATCTGCCAAAGAAGCGTTGACATGAGGTTGACATGAGGTGTAGGAGGCACTGGTGTCTGTCATCACAGCTTCGAATTTCTGGGAGCTGCATAAACATGTTCTTGGAAGTCTGTTTAAGGGGCTATCCAGAACAGGTTTATATAGACATCTTAATTCGTGTATATTCATGTTTGGCTTCAGAAACAAGTATGTTCCAATGTGATCCAAAACTTTTTGTAGTTAGTATAATGCACAGGGATTATTATTATCATTATATAATCAAAACTAAGCGCTAAACCCACCAGGGTCATATAGCGTTGATAAAGTACAGGGAGACATGGATAACTCAAGTAACTGTGGTTTTTATCTATTATAAACATTCGCACAAAGAGTATTACCGTCCTCTCCAGGAGTGGCCTCTGTCTTGTCCCTGGTCAGGGCGGCATCAAGGTTATACTCACAGTGTGGAACGTCAGTCATTAAGTTACTTATTAAACATAAATATGATTTTTTCCCTCAGATTTTATGTGCAAAATCTTAAGAAAAAAACATGTTTTGATAAGTAAAAATCTGCCTAGTTTTTAATTAATTCACTGGTTTCAAGAAGTGACTAACTTAGTCAGCTTAAGGAGTGTGCCAACTTATTTTTTTATATACAAGTCAATTTTATAGCAAAGAGCTGTTTTCTATCTCGCTCATTTCAAAGCCCAGACCTGTCTAAGCAATACTACCCCCCCCCCAACCCCCCAGTGTGCTAACTTACTCAGTTTAAGGAACCGTGTTAATTTACTCAGCTGACAAGGTTACTCAGCTGACAAGATTACTCAGCTGACTAGGTTGCTCAGCTGACAAGGTTACTCAGCTGACAAGGTTGCTCAGCTGACAAGGTTACTCAGCTGACAAGGTTACTCAGCTGACAAGGTTACTCAGCTGACAAGGTTACTCAGCTGACAAGGTTACTCAGCTGACAAGGTTACTCAGCTGACAAGGTTACTCAGTAATTTCCCTACAGTTCAGCTTCTAATTCTCTTCCTGCATCATTTCAGGTGTTCATAATTTCTTGTTTTCTCGCTCTATTTGTGTAGTTATCCATTTATATATTCCTAATATATTATCATCAGTCACACCCGTATATACACTGAGAGGTGTCTATCTCTCAATGTATAATGTCAAGAATTTACTTTAATCCATATTTTTGGGATAACAGTATTTTTGACAAGATAAGAACAGGAGACATGCAGTCTTTATGATACTAGTGTAGTCAATAACCTTCATTTAATATAAAAAAAATAAAGGGGGTGGACCGGTAAGCCAGCGGAAGGTCTCGGTCGGATGACCAAAAGCTGCAGTGGCGATCCGAGTCAGGAAACACTTGTCCTGTGTCCTGACGAATCTTGCCTAACGTAACTGATAACCTTTAAACCTGGTAAACCAGCGCTTCTGGGCCCCTGATTAAATACACAATGTGTGTATCTATGTGTATAGGGATTAAATTGTCCTTTATGTTAGTTAACAGAAGTTGAAATCTTCTGATCAAGTGTAGTCTATAGGATTTAAACCTTAGAAACTAACTACTGATGCTTTCTAATAAACTGACAAAATCCGATTTTCTTAGAAGTTAATACACTGATATTAAAATATAATCATAAATATTTACACATTCATCGTTACATATTTCTACATTTTGGGGCTGATTTTTTTTTTTGCCAGTTTGACCAATAGTCTAAAAACTAATTTTCCTGCAATGTTCACCGTTAATCTTCCGTTGAGACTGTCAACAGACAAGGTGACGTCCTTTACATGTTGGCCGACTCTTATTAACACATGGTCAAGGAAAGCTTGCTTGACAATATCAGATTTGAGTTGCACACGAACCCCCAAAGACGTGTTGGTTTATTTTACTCATGAACTGGGGCATTTGTGTATAAATCTAGAGGTGAAAAAGATCTGCCAGTATACCTATATGTTTTATATTTTTTAATGGATCTAGGAATCGTCGCCTCCACAAACCTCTTTGACTTGGTCTCCTAAATTAAATAGAACTATTAGATAAAAGAGAAGTATTAATATTAACAAACAAAGGAAAACAAGATAAATTTTAATGAATGTTAATAGATCTAAGATTTCCCTGCCCACTTATTTGTTCATGAGCCTGGAAAAGACCAGCGATCCAGCCAAAATTCAAAATGCTTTACAGACTTCCTTTTCACATATATGGCAGTACCGTAGTACCTCCCTGTACGACTGGTATATTATTAGTAATGTGGTCAATCATTTTACTCTCAGATATACAAGCAACACCTAACACCTGTCACTTTCTTCCACTAGTCAAGAAGCAGAGGAATCTTCTTTCTACAAACAAGGCTCCAAGCTCTCTCCTGGATCCATTTCCGCCAAGGTGCTGCCCACAACATATGAGGTACTGGATCTTGATGACGATATCCCCGACCTGCCATCCGCCTTCCACAAGAAGGGCTCCAAACTCTCTCCGGAATCCGCAGTCTCTCGTATCCTTCCCTCTGCTTATGAGAAGGTCGACATTTAGCAACTCAGCTCACCACAATCAATCATAATTATAAATTGTATTCAATACCTACAAATTAATAGGTTAGACACATGTGCAACACTTATGTATAGTTATGGTCTAAGATATCTGCAGATATCTTCACTGTTGACAAAAATACCTAAGAGTTGCGTGGGTGTCTAACCTCAATCAAAATTACGAATATATTAAGAAAAACATTTTGTTCACG
The DNA here is from genome assembly GCA_009830355.1 of Cherax destructor. NCBI lineage: Eukaryota > Metazoa > Arthropoda > Malacostraca > Decapoda > Parastacidae > Cherax > Cherax destructor. Next base: position 5,171 of record WNWK01036454.1, on the reverse strand, counting down.
TGTAGATATGATTTGTCATTTTTCAAATAATAAATATTTTTATATGATTCATTAATTTTATTAATAAGATCTTATCGTCTCCGACTACATTACCTCTCAGCCAGATAATACACACAGCAACGTGTGTATCTCCCGGTCTGTATACTCTGAGTTTATTTTAAGCCATATTTTAGGAATTAATGTATTGTTGATTGGTGGTAAACAGTTTACAGTAGTGTGCATATTAATTGGGACAGTGATGAAATAAGACATTTACTTGTTAAAATTAATGTTTATTTGAAAAATACACTGCAATGAAACGACAGATAATTGATTCAATAAGATATATTACTACCTTTTGCTTTTACAAGCATTGCTACACGCTGTGGCATAGAATTGACCAATGTTGAACACATTTTGGCAAGTTCTTCGTCGTGGTACCAGTTCCTAATAGCAGCAGTTAGCTTCTCCACAGTTGAACAGTCCTGTTTCTCAATCCTGCGTTTGGTTATTGTCCATAGATTCTCAATTGGATTGAGGTCAGGAGAGTTTCCAGATCAGTTTAGAATGCTTATCCCACTTCGAAGAATGTCAGTAATTTCTGGAAGATCCTGCTGGAAAATTCCTGCTCCATCTGGAAAGCAAATGAGTTGCCAGGATTGCCTTGTATTTGTTACTGTTCGTTCCCTTAACAATAACAAGTGCCAAAACATCTTAGGCGGGTGTTTTGGCACTTGTTGAATGTGTCCATTCCGAAGAGGTTTGTCTTTGCTCCGAATCACTGCAACTGATCTGTATCCATGTACTTCAAAATGCGCCACATCTGAAAATATAACTTTTGTCCATTCATCTGTTATCGGTTCCTTATGATCGAGTGCCCACCGCAGCTATTTTTTCTTATCTGCTTTCTGGCAGTTCTGCCAACTTGAAGGAGCCTTTGTTGAACAGTTAAAAAAACAACATTTATATCAGCTGAAGTTAAATCCGTCTGTAGATCTTTGCTGATTTTCTTGGGATGCTTCACATTTTTTATGATAATCTTGTCATCGTGAGGTGTTGTCTTGCGTTTTCTTCTACATTTTCCTCAACGCAGAACTTCACAATTACCAGTGTTATCAGTTCTCTTCAGAATCCGACCAGCAGTTGACTTTGCTAGGGTCAAATTTTGGGCGATCTGTCTGATACTCAAATCAGCATGTTTTCTAAGAGCTATAATACTTGCACGCTTTCTAGGTGTAACATCCTTCATGAATTTCAGCAGTAATCACGAACTAAATGGGAGAATTTTACAAAACCACATTCACTCGTGGAACAGCTCTTGTAGCAGTGACGAGAGTCACAATTTACTTACATGATTCATTTGTAACTTGTGAGTTCATTACCTTTGTAACTTGTGAGTTCATTACATTTGTAACTTGTGAGTTCATTACCTTTGTAACTTGTGAGTTCATTACCTTTGTAACTTATGAGTTCATTACCTTTGTAACTTGTGAGTTCATTACCTTTGTAACTTGTGAGTTCATTACCTTTGTAACTTGTGAGTTCATTACCTTTGTAACTTGTGAGTTCATTACCTTTGTAGCTTGTTAGTTCATTACCTTTGTAACTTGCTCAGTTATCAAAACTTTGAGGTCCAGTCCCTGGACCCATTATGTACCTCTGTAATCTTTTGACTACCGCCCACAGGATGGGTATGGGCTGCATAATAAAGATATTAAACTGACTAAACTAACACCACAGCTGGATGGTTGCCAGAAGTCTGTAGAAAACTCTTCTGAAAAGAAAAGAACTCAAACTAAGTTAATTAAACAGGAGACTAAGACATATTATGAAATACAGTAATCAGAAAAAAATTTCCTGTCTCAATTAATTTGCACTCTACTGTATGAGCAGCTTTATTGATCCTCATATAGTTGATGGGTTTTAATTCCAATTAATCAGCCGATCAATTTTGGTCTATCCACCATGCTACCTTGGAAAACATTAACATGGTTGGGTAGTCGATGAAGTGCCATTTAAGACTGCGTAATTATACTTGTGAAGTAGAATTTTAAAGATTAAAGTAACCTTGGATGGTGACTCGCAGGAGACATGCAATAATAATGACTCTTTGTGTAGTCAGTAGTTATTAAACCTAATAAACCAATCTGCCCGTAATGCCAAGGCATGATAGTGGCTCTGCACTACAAATCATTGTAAACCCTCACTGTAAACTACCTATGTAAATATACTTCCTACAATATGTCAACCACATTGTAAACTTGCAAGGAAATCAAAAAAATAATTTGAATTTAAAATAGTGATTAAAACATGAGCTGTCATTTATATAAACTTCATATGTGACTTTTTATTGAGTTAACTAGACGCCCATCACCTCTGAGAAGAGGAAGAAAAGACAAAATCTTAAGCATTTTCCTTGATCTTTCGAGTGTTTTCTTGGCCACTTTTTTTTAAAGATTTTATGAAATTGCTCGTACAATTAAAACAAGGATTGCATCATATATTCCCAAATATTTATATCAGATTTACGTTTTCTACACCTGATGCAGCTCCTCGGAGCCATGACGCCAGCCAGATACGCCGGTTGTTACCTCTGTGGATCGCAAAACTAATAAGCTGAAGCACAAATAAACAGCTTTTTGAAAAAGCGGACACACTGACCACAGAGACTTAGTAATCTATGAAAAATCGAGGAAGCCAATTGTGTGTCTTATTTCCATAGTAGTTATTTGGTACTCTTATGACCCCCCCATCTTCCTCAGTATGCTAGCCACAAAAATCGGCTAACACTGTTACCTATTTTACTTAAAGGTAAACAAGTACAGTAGGTGTTAGGAGAGTTTCCCATGAGTCTTGTCCACTTCAAGGATTAAAAACAGGTCCTTTGATTTTGAACCAAACAAGTTTCCATTATGTAAGTCACTTGAATAAATTTACTTATACCAGAAATGTTACGCATCCTATTGGGCTTCAGATTATTATATGTTTTATACAGCAATTTTGAAATTAAGATTTGTATTTGTATTGTCCCGTAGCTCGATCGCTAGCGCACTCGGGTCACACACTGAGGTCCGGAGTTTGAATCTCCGGTACGGCTGGAAAATATTAGGGACGTGTTTCCATAAGACACCTGTTGTCCCTGTTCATCCATCAGTATAAAATGGATACCTGGATGTTAGTAGACTGGTGTGGGTCGCATCCTGGGACAAAACTGACCTAATTTGCACAAAATGCTCAGCATAACAAGGGGCTTTCTATATAGTAGTATGTCATTGATGTAGAAATAAAGATATTATTATTATTATTATTGTATGGCACCGCTCGGTCACAGTTAAGTTAGTCATTAAAATTAGTTACATTTTCTTTAACAGAATGTCTTGAACTTCAATAAGAGAAAATGTTTCAGGGGTATCTTGCACTTTATTTTTGTTTGCCAATATAAGTGAGTAAGTTTCAGGTATACACAAATAGTTACATAGATTATCATACATAGCAACATATGTGTAGAGAATCTAGGGTAACCCAAAGTCAAAGTGACTTATTTGCAATGGGTCCTTTAAGTAACTTTATTGAGGTACAGGTACACAAACAGTTACACAAGTGGTCAACATTCATTTTCTGGCAAATTATATTACACCGATCTTAGGGAAAGTTTGTGGTGCTGATTCCGAATGTCATCGGTTTTGCTTGATTGTCTCTGATTTTATATAAATTTGGTATCCCACTGAAAAACATGAAAGATGTGAAAAAAATATATTGATCAGGTGGGACTAACGTACAAATCGCATTGAAATTACTTTCTATATCATGCAAAAGTCAAATAATGTAATACATACTAGCACTTTATTCTATATAATAACAGATTAACAAAGTAAGATGATTCAGATACCACTTATTACTGCATACAACAACACTGTTTGTACGATTTTCTTCCCTATTGGTCATCAGCACAGTTTTGTTGAGTGAGCAATTGGAAGAGTTACATATTGGTTACCATTGTGCAATAAGACACAGTTCAAGCTTCTAGTGGAACTGACTATAAACAGACTCAGACTCACAGGTAAGGACCCACTAGGGGCGAAGGGGAAGTGGGGACAGAAGAAGAATAGCCGGTGAGAGGAAGAACTGCAGTAGAAGAGAAAGAGTCAGGCCTAAACCCAACAGTGTATTAATAACTATAAACAGCCACCAATTTCCTGGTTGATATTCAAGTCCCATTCGAAGAAGTCCAGGAATGTTATTTCAGTATACAAGTTCTTCATCTTGGCTAAAGTAAGGAAGGAGTTCAACCTCTCTTATCCAATAAGTTGTTATTTTAACTTCTTGTTATAGACAGTTCTGTTCTTTTAGTCTGGATGCTAAAAGATCAGATGCTTGCTTTGACAGACTCAGGTCACGTTTAACATTATTGAGTTCTTCTTGGGAGAACTGCTGGGGTGTTGAAATGTTTACTTCATATTCACTTCCACTGCTGTCACCTGTGTTACATCCTAAACCCTGAGTTTCTTCAACATCTGACAATGGAAGGTCAGTGTTATAAACACGTTTAAAGATATATTTTTTCATTTATGTTAAAGTAAAAATTTATAATTTTGTACCAAAAGAAACTTTGAAAACTTACCTAACCTTATTATAACTTTCGCAATTTAATTTAGCCTAACCCAACTAAATATATTTTAGATACGTTTACAATAATTTAATAATAAACAAACACAATGAAAAATATTTTTTTCGTTAGGTTCAGAATGATTTTTGCGAAATTATTGCATACACAAATTTTCGCTTGTCTTATATGGCAAGAAAAACATTGCTATTTAAGCCAAAATCGCAAGTTTTAGCTAATCGGCACGATATATATATATATATATATATATATATATATATATATATATATATATATATATATATATATATATATATATATATATATATATATATATATATATATATACTCACCTAGTTGTGGTTGCAGGGGTCGTGTTACAGCTCCTGGCCCCGCCTCTTCACTGGCCGCTACTGGGTCACTCTTCATCTTCATGCTCCATGAGCTTTATCATACCTCTTCTTAAAGCTATGAATGGATCCTGCCTCCACTACATCGCTTCTCAAACTATTCCACTTCCTGACCACTCTGTGACTGAAGAAATACTTCCTAACATCCCTGTGATTCATCTGAGTCTTCAGCTTCCAAC
>WNWK01036453.1:0-19155 GCA_009830355.1 Cherax destructor | reverse complement strand
TATGGAAAACGTGAGGAAATTAAAATCTCATCGGAGTATAAAACAAATTCCAACCACACAATAGAGCGAAAAATTAATGTCAAAGACCTGGGAGTGATCATGACAGAGGATCTCACCTTCAAGGACCTTAAAACTGTAGCAATCGCATCTGCCAGAAAAATGACAGGATGGATAATGAGAACCTTTAAAACCAGGGATGTCAAGCCCATGTTGACACTTTTCAGGTCGCTTGTTCTATCTAGGCTGGAATATTGCTGCACACTAACTGCACCTTTCAAGGCAGGTGAAATTGCTGACCTAGAAAATGTACAGAGAACCTTCACGGCACGCATAACTGCAATAAACCACCTCAATTACTGGGAACGCTTGAAGTTCCTAAACCTGTACTCCCTGGAATGCAGGCGGGAGAGATACACTATTATATACACTTGGAAAATCCTAGAGGGATTAGTACCAAACTTGCACAGGAGTGTCACTTCCTATGAAAGCAAAAGACTCGGCAGACGATGTAACATCCCCCCAATGAAAAGCAGGGGTGCCACTAACACGTAGAGAGACAACACAATAAGTGTCAGGGGCCCAAGAGTGTTCAACTGCCTCCCAGCATACATAAGGGGGATTACCAATAGACCCCTGTCTGTCTTCAAGCAGGCACTGGACAGGCACCTAAAGTCGGTACCTGACCAGCCGGGCTGTGGTTCGTACGTTGGACTGCGTGCGGCCAGCAGTAACAGCCTGGTTGATCAGGCTCTGATCCAACATGAGGCCTGGTCACAGACCGGGCCGCAGGGGCGTTGACCCCTGGAACTCTCTCCAGGTAAACTCCAGGATTGTCATGATTTTTGCACACGTTATTGAGTAATGATGACTCTACAAACACCAATTGAGGATTTATGATATCTTTTACAGCTATGTTTTTATTGATTTTTCCCACAAAATAAAGGCAAACACAAAATCACTAACTTCAACATTTTTTATATTGGAATCTAGTGACATTTTTGCTAAAATGGATTGGGTCAACAATTATATTGCCTTTATCTTCCATCTGATGTTAACTACCTCTTTAAGGGGGGCTCCTTGTCGAGGTAAAGAGGCTATCAGTCTGAGGAATTGGACCTCTTGGTCTTCTTCCTCAGACCGAACTAATTACCCCCAATCCCCCCTCCCTTTTCCCATTTTCCCCATCCTCCCTTTTCCCTTTCCTCCTCCTCATTCCTCCCTTATTTCCTTCCCATTTTTACCCTTGGAGCTTCCCTCCAGAGGCATTCTAGTTCCTAGGTAGGGGGAAGGGTACCGTGGTCCATTCCATTCCATTGAGGTTCTTGGATGTGGTGTAGTTTGCCATGGAATGTGGATCGCCTGGAGATGTCCCGATCCCTCTCCGGTCTCCCGGGGGTGGCTTTGGGTATCTTTCGGGCGACGGATGTATCTCTGGAGGCCACCTTTCGGATTCTGTGGGTGGTGGCCGAAGTAGGTATGCTTTGTGGAAGATATCCGGCCGCCCTCTCTTTTGTCCGCTGAGGTGGCTCGGTAGATGTGAGGTTGCTATCCCGGATTGTTGGTTTACTGGCATGAAGGGTAGGGTATGGCATGGGTTCCATGCAGCATCTGCATTACTTGTGGTGTTGAGGTCCTCTTGGGCGCAGAGGTGGATTTACGCCCATTTCATTCCTCCTAGGAGCTATTCCTCCACATTCCCTTTTTTTTTTTTTTTTCTTAAAAGCAAAAAGAAACAAGTAACCTAAATAGATGGCCTAATCCGTGAACCTACCCCTGGGCCCCTTTTTGATACCACACCTAGTTCTGACCCTACCTAGTTAATGAACAACTCTTTGGACACCTCTTATACCCCTCTACCTCTTGCTGGTGCCAGTTCATCACCTGCTTCAGGTTCTGGGGTTCCGACTAGCCCTTTTGACACGTCTGACCTTCACTCTTCTCTGACCTTGATTCCGGCTTCTCCCTCAACGATGTGGCAATTTTCGGATTGCTCGTCCGTTGCACGACGGACCTCCTCTGGTCCCAAACCCAAACAATCTAGACCCTTACATGACGATTCGACACTTCCTTCTTGTTCATCTCAGAAACGACTAGCACTTTGCACACTCCCCTTAGATACTTTGTTTCACACTACTCAATGGACAAAGTTTTTGACTCTAAGACCGACTACTAGAACTACCAATCTTTCCGATCATAGTATTGGTAAAGCTCTCCTACGCCATGTAGGCAAAGATATCTCTTTTCACACTCTCAAGAGCGGCACTCACATCATCACGGTCCAGAATGCTGGCCAAGCTAGTGATCTTTCCCTTCTTACGACAATAGATACTATTCCTATCACTATTGACAAGCATCATTCTCTTAATTCTTGTAGTGGTACTGTCATTTTACCTCGCACCATTGTCCAACGGAATTTCCAGACATGTGGTGAAGACATTTTGGAGCAACTTGAGCTCCAAGAACTCCCTATCCTTAAGGTTGACACTTTTGTCCTCCCTGCCAATAAGCGAAGACGTTATCCTTGCAATATAGCTCATTTAATGTTTGACTGCTGTGAACTCCCACCTTCGGTCAACGTTTACAAGTTCAAAAGGTGACCCCTACACCACAGCAGTGTAGAAACTGCTGGTGTTTTGGTCATCCAGCAAAATATTGCAGGTCCATGGCCGAATGCCCAGTCTGTGGTGCCGACGACCATGCCAGTCCTTCTTGTAATCTACCTCCCTCTTGCCTTAACTGTCATGAGGCACATCCATCGTACTCTCGCCATTGTCAGGTTTACCTGAATGAACGGGAAATCCGTTGTCTCAAAGAGGCGAACGGCTTCTCATATGCCATGGCCGTCTCTCATCTAAGCCTTCAAGGAAGACTTCCCGTATTTCCTATTCTCGCATTGCTAAACGTCGCCCCACTTCTGGGGTCCCAACTTCCTCGACTTCCTATGTGGTTACAACATCCTCAGTCACCCCTGTCTCGTTCTTTATGTCTCTCCCCTTCGCGAGCATTGTCTATCCCAGATGTTGATTTTCTTGTTTTTTCCTTGCTGCCACCCCTTCTATTACTTGGCGATTTTAATGCACACCATTTTCTTTGGGTAGGGTCGAACTGTGACTCCCAGGGTGTTCAATTGGAGGCATTTCTTGCTTTTCTCCCCCTCCATGTTTTAAATACAGGTACTCCTACCCATTTTGATCCCCGAACTCATTCTTTCTCCTGCATAGATCTTTCCATCTGCTCTTCATCAATTGTTCTTGATTTCACCTGGACTGTCCTCCAGGACTTGCATGATAGCGATCATTTCCCAATCATCCTTAGGTCCCTTCGTATTCTCCACCTCCTCGTAGCCCACGCTGGCAATTTGACCAGGCGAAATGGTACCTTTACACACTACTTACTACCTTCCATGAGGTTCCTTCCTCGTCCTCCATTGATGAAGTTTTACATCTCTTTTCGTCATCCGTCTACACGGCAGCTTCACATTCTATCCCACAAACCTCGGGCAAGCATTCTCAGAAGTGCATGCCTTGGTGGTCTCCTGCTTGTGCTCGGGCAGTACGTTTGAAACGTGCTGCGTGCGGCAGGTATCGGTATAACAGAAACACAGAGAGACTCCTTGATTTTAAGCAGAAGAGAGCAATTGCTCTCCATGTCATACATGACGCTAAACGCACTTGCTGGCGTGATTACATTTCTACGGTCACTTCGGCTTCCTCAATGAGTGCAGTCTGGAAGAAAGTGCGGAAATTGAGTGGTAAATTCTCCCCTGACCTGGCTCCTGTATTCAGGTTGCCTGTGTCGATATAGCACACCCTCTTGCCGTTGCCACTGAAATTGGTAATCATCTGGTCCACATTTCTCAAGGGCTCCATCTATGCCCCTCGTTCCTTTCTTCTAAGTCTGCCAGCGAGTTAAAGCCCTTAGATTTTTCTTCTCTCAGAGAAGAATCTTATAATGTGCCTTTTACCCTTCAAGAACTGGAAGCAACACTCTCTGCTTGCCGATCATCGGCAGCTGGGCCAGACGGCATACATATTCGTATGCTACAGCATTTACATCAGTCTGCTCTTACTGTCCTCTTACGACTCTTTAATCTTATATGGTCGCAAGGAGTTATTTCCCAACTGTGGAAGTCTGCTATTATTCTTCCTTTTCGCAAACCAGGTACTACGGGACATGATACCTCCCACTACTGTCCCATCGCTCTTACCAGTGCAGTTTGCAAGGTGATGGAACGTCTAGTTAATAGACGTTTGATGTGGTATTTAGAGACTCACAGTAGTCTCTCCACTAGTCAATATGGCTTTCGTAAGGGCGTTCTGCCATTGACCCCTTACTGCGCTTGGATACGTATATTCGTAATGCCTTTGCCAATAACCACTAGGTTATTGCCATCTTTTTCGATCTTTAGAAGGCTTATGACACAAATTGGAAGTATAATATCTTGACCCAGACCCACTTCTTAGGCCTCGGAGGCAATCTACCATTTTTCCTTAAGGCTTTCTTAACTGAAAGACATTTCCGTTTCCGGGTTAGTAATGAGCTTTCCCCGGACTTTTTCCAAGCTGAAGGTGTCCCCCGTGGATGTGTTCGTAGCACAACACTATATCTCCTTGCTATAAATAATCTGGCATCAGTTATCTCATCCAACATTTGGTCATCACTTTATGTGGATGACTTTGCTATAGCTTGTGCGGGTGCTGACTGTCACCTCATTGCAGTTTCCCTCCAGCATGCCATCAACCGAGTTTCCGATTGGGCCACCTCTCATGGGTTTAAATTTACTAGTAGCAAAACTCATCAAATTACGTTTACTAGACGTTCAGTGGTCTCTGATCATCTGTTGTACCTATACGGCTCACGTATCCCAGAACGTGATACAGTCAGGTTTCTCGGCCTCCTGTTTGACCGTAGATTGTCCTGGAAACCTCACATTACCTCTCTGAAGGCAACCTGTCATCACCGGCTGAACCTCCTTAAAACCCTCCCACATCTTTCATGGGGGGCTGATCGTAGAACTCTCCTTCGTCTACATTCAGCCTTAATTTTATCAAAACTCGATTATGGTGACCAGATATATTCGGCAGCCTCGCCTGTTACTCTTTCCATCCTTAATTCCATCCATCACCAGGGATTACGCTTATGCCTTGGTGCATTTCGTTTTCCCCGGTTGAGAGCCTCTATGTAGAAGCGAACATTCCATCCTTATCCGATCGTCGTGATGCACATTGCATTCGCTAATATGTTCGCTCTCATGACCTCCGCAATCCTTCCATGTATAGGATTCTTAAAGATGTTAGTAGATGCTCTTTATTTGTTCGTCGCTCCTGCTTACTTCATCCCTTTTCTCTTCGTCTACATTCACTCCTGCCTTCCTTTCAGCTACCACCTCTATATGTTCATGTGACATCTCCCTTTTCCCTACCCCCTTGGGAAGTTCCTGCTGTCCATGTCTGTTCTATTCCTCTACTTTGCACGAAAGACTGCCTACCTACGGTGGCTTCTTGCTCTTTTTTTCTAGACAACTTCTGTTCTCATTCCCATGCCATCGCAGTGTACACCGATGGTTCAAAGTCGTCTGACAGCATCGGATTTGCAGCAGTGTTTCCAGACAGCTTCGTACGAGGGCATAAATTACCCTTGGCTAGCATATTTATGGCTGAATTGTATGCGGATAGGAGTACGGGTATTTAAAACACGGAGGGGGAGAGAAGCAAGAAATGCCTCCAACTGAACGCCACGGGAGTCACAGTGCGACTCTCCCCAAAGAAAATAGTGAGCGTTAAAATCGCCAAGTAATAGAAGGGGTGGCAGCAAGGAAGAAACCAGAAAATCAACATCTGTGATAGACAATGCTCGTGAAGGGGAGAGATATAAAGAACAGAGTGTATACCACTTTTTCAAGTGGATACCGGCTGTGGTGTAATGTAGAGAAGAATGAACATAGAGCTGACGGTATGGAACACCAGTGCATATAAGAAGAGCACTTTTGTTAAAGGTTCCATCGGAAAAAGGATCAGATGAATACAACAAATCGTAGCCTGAAAAGGGCCGGATAACAGAGGATTGCAATTTGGGTTCTTGCAAACAGACACCAACAGGGGAAAAGTGGGAGAGCAACACCTGAAGCTTACCTCGGTTACCCCTGAGGCCTCGGATATTCCACTGCAAATACGCCATGATGTATGGAGAGAAAGATATAAGTGGAAGTTAGAGGTATCTATGGACTAGGGTTAGAAAAGTCCATGTGTGGAGGCAGCGCAAAACTTGTAATCAGAGAAGGAGGGGGATGCTGTGAAGAAAGGAGAGGTATAGGTAGAGAAGAGAGAGGAGGAGGAGGAACCAGAGGTGGAGCAGTGTCCATCAACGTTTCATTATCTGCAATAAATCCTGCAATATCCTCCAGCGTTTCGGGAGTCATAGATGCAGGATGTGGGACCACATTTGAGATGGAAGGAGGAGGAGTGTTAGCGACAATCTGGGAGACCATAGATGGTACGAAAGTAGAGGGCGAGGAGATGGCAGAGGAAACTGTCAAAAGGCCTTGGGAGGGGACAGGAGTGGAAGCGACCTGGGAATGGGCAGTCAAGGAAGGAACTTGGGAGGGGACAGGGGATGAAGATATTGAACGACTAGGAGGAAGAACCTCCACACACGTTACAGAACTGGTCGGAGGTGAAGAACCAGGCAATGGGGATTTTTTGCCGGGCTTATGATAAGAAGAGGGGCGCTGAGGTTTAGGTGGTGAACGAGGGCGTGTAGACACAGAAATGTGTGGGTGAGTAGAGTAAGGGGTGTGGACAGTGTGGGATGCCGAGGTAGGGACCTCGGAACCAAGAACAACAAAAGGATTCGAGACAGGGGTGACTGAGGATGAGGCAGCCACAGAGGAAGCCAGGAAAGTTGGGACCCCAGAAGTGGGGCGACGTTTAGCAATGCGAGAATAGGAAATACATGGAAGTCTTCCTTGAAGGTGTAGATGAGAGACGGCCATAGCATATGAGAAGCCTTCCGCCTCTTTGAGACAACGGATTTCTTACTCATTCAGGTAAACCTGACAATGGCGAGAGTACGATGGATGCGCCTCATGACAGTTAAGGCAAGAGGGAGGTAGATTACAAGAAGGACTGGCATGGTCGTCGGCACCACAGACTGGGCATTCGGCCATGGACCAGCAATATTTCGCTGGATGACCAAAACGCCAGCAGTTTGTACACTGTTGTGGTGTAGGGGTCACCTTTCGAACTTGCAAACATTGACCTGCAATGTAAACCGAAGGTGGAAGTTCACAGCAGTCAAATGTTAAACGAGCTATATTGCAAGGATAACATCTTTGCTTATTGGCAGGGAGGACAAAAGTGTCAACTTTAAGGATAGGGAGTTCTTGGAGCTCAAGCTGCTCCAAAATGTCTTCACCACATGTCTGGAAATTCCGTTGGACAATGGTGTGGGGTAAAATGACTGTACCACTACAAGAATTGAGTGAATGATGTTTGTCAACAGTGATAGGAATAGTATCTATTGTCGTAAGGATAGAAAGATCGCAAGCTTGGCCAGCATTCTGGACCTTGATGATGGGAGTGCCGCTCTTGAGAGCATGAAATGAGATATCTTTACCTACATGGCGTAGAAGAGCTTTACAATACTATGATCTGAAAGATAGTTATTAGGAGAGGTCGGTCGTAGAGTAAAAAACTTTGTCCAATGATTAGTGTGAAACGGAGCATTTAAGGGGAGTGCGTGACGAGCTAGTCGTTTCTGAGATGAACGAGAAGACAGTGTCGAATCGTCATGTAAGGGTCTAGATCGTTTGGGTGTGGGACCGGAGGTGGTCTGACGTGCAACAGGCGAGCAATCCGAAAATTGCCACACTGTTGAGGGAGAAGCCGGAATCAAGGTCAGAGAAGAGCGAAGGTCAGACGTGTCAAAAGGGCTAGTCGGAACCCCGGAACCTGAAGCTGGTGACGAACCGGCACCAGCAAGAGGTACAGGGGTATCAGAGGTGTCCAAAGAGTTGTCCGTTAACGAGGTAGGGTCAGAACTAGGTGTGGTATAAAAAGGGGCCCTAAAGTAGGTTCACAGATTAGGGCATCCATGGTTAGGTTTACCTGGAGTTTACCTGGAGAGAGTTCCAGGGGTCAACGCCCCTGCGGCCCGGTCTGTGACCAGGCCTCATGTTGGATCAGAGCCTGATCAACCAGGCTGTTACTGCTGGCCACACGCAGTCCAACGTATGAACCACAGCCCTGCTGGTCAGGCACCGACTTTAGGTGCCTGTCTAGTGCCTGCTTGAAGACAGCCAGGGGTCTATTGGTAATCCCCCTTATGTATGCTGGGAGGCAGTTGAACAGTCTTGGGCCCCTGGCACATATTGTGTTGTCTCTCAACGTGCTAGTGGCACCCCTGCTTTTCATTGGGAGGATGTTACACCGTCTGCCGAGTCTTTTGCTTTCATAGGAAGTGACACTCGTGTGCAAGTTTCGTACTAATCTCTTTAGGATTTTCCATGTGTATATAATAATGTATCTCTCCTGCCTGCATTCCAGGGAGTACAGGTTTAGGAACTTCAAGCGTTCCCAGTAATTGAAGTGGTTTATTGCAGTTATGCGTGCTGGGAAGGTTCACTGTACATTTTCTAGGTCAGCAATTTCACCTGCCTTGAAAGGTGCAATTAGTGTGCAGCAATATTCCAGCCTAGATAGAACAAGCGACCTGAAAAGTGTCAACATGGGCTTGACATCCCTGGTTTTAAAGGTTCTCATTATCCATCCTGTCATTTTTCTGGCAGATGCGATTGCTACAGTGTTATTGTCCTTAAAGGTGAGATCCTCTGTCATGATCACTCCCAGGTGTTTGACATTATTTTTTCGCACTATTGTGTGGTTGGAATTTGTTTCATACTCCGATGATATTTTAATTTCCTCACGTTTTCCATATCGGAGTAATTGAAATTTCTCATCATTGAACTTCATATTGTTTTCTGCAGCCCATTTAAAGATTTGGTTGATGTCTGCTTGGAGTCTTGCAGTGTCTTCAATGGTGAACACTGTCATGCAGATTCGGGTGTCATCTGCAAAGGAAGACACGGCACTGTGGCTGATATCCCTGTCTATGTCTGATATAAGGATGACGAACAGGATGGGAGCGAGTACTGTGCCTTGTGTAACAGAGCTTTTCACCGTAGCCGCCTGAGACTTTACTCTGTTGACTACTACTCTTTGTGTTCTACTTGTTAGGAAATTATAGATCCATCTACCAACTTTTCCTGTTATTCCTTTATCACGCATTTTGTGTGCTATCACACCATGGTCACACTTATCAAAGGCTTTTGCAAAGTCTGTGTATATAACATCTGCATTCTGTTTGTCCTCTAGAGCATCCAGGACCTTGTCGTAGTGGTCCAGTAGTTGGGACAGACAGGAGCGACCTGCTCTAAACCCATGCTGCCCTGGGTTGTGTAATTGATGGTTATCTAGATGAGTGGCAATCTTGCTTCTTAGAACTCTTTCAAAGATTTTTATATTGGACGTTAGCGCTATTGGTCTGTAGTTCTTTGTCATTGCTTTACTGCCGCCTTTGTGGAGTGGGGCTATGTCTGTTGTTTTTAGTAACTGCGGGACGACCCCAGTGTCCATGCTCCCTCTCCATAGGATGTTAAAAGCACGTGATAGGGGCTTCTTGCAGTTCTTGATGAACACTGAGTTCCATGAGTCGGGGCCTGGAGTGGAGTGCATGGGCATGTCGTTTATCGCCTTTTCAAAGTCATGTGGCGTCAGGGTAATGTCAGATAGGCTTGCATCTACCAGGTTCTGTGGCACTCTCATAAAAATTCATTTAGGTCTTCAACTTTTACTCTGGTTAGCGGCTCACTAAAAACTGAGTCATACTGGGACTTTAGTAACTCACTCATTTCCTTGCTGTCATCTGTGTAAGGCCCATCTCGTTTTAGAAGGGGCCCAATACTGGATGTTGTTCTCGACTTTGTTTTGGCATAAGAAAAGAAATATTTTGGGTTTCTTTCAATTTCATTTATGGCTTTTAGTTCTTCCCATGTTTCTTGATTCCTGTAAGATTCCTTCAGTTTTAATTCGATGTTTGCTATTTCTCTGACCAGTGCCTCCCTACGTATTTCAGATATATTGACCTCTTGTAGCCGCTCTGTTATTCTTTGCCTTCGCCTGTATAGGGAACGCCTCTCTCTTTCTAGTTTACATCTTCTCTTTTTTTCCTTAAGGGAATTTGCCTTGAGCAAACCTCAAGTGCCACAGAGTTAATTTGTTCTAGACACAGGTTAGGATCCGTGATGCTTAGGCTATCTTCCCAGTTTATATTATTTAGGATTTGGTTTACTTGGTCCCACCTTATGTTTTTGTTATTGAAGTTGAAATTGGAGAAGGCTCCCTCGCGACTGATCACATTTTGTCGATCTGGGGCCCCCCTCATGCATGTCTGGACCTCTATTATGTTGTGATCTGAGTATATCGTCTTTGATGTGATGACATTTCGTATCAGATCATCATTGTTAGTGAAGATGAGGTCCAGTGTATTCTCCAATCTTGTAGGCTCTATTATTTTCTGGTTTAAGGTGAATTTGGTGCAGAGATTTAAAAGCTCATGTGTGTGCGAGTTTTCATCTGAGCTGCCTCCTGGTGTTATCTCTGCTACCACATTATTTGCAATATTCCTCCATTTTAGGTGCCTTAGGTTGAAGTCCCCCAGGAGCAAGATGATGGGGGCAGGGGCTGGAAGGTTTTCTAGACATTGGTCAATTTTCAGAAGCTGTTCCTGGAATTGTGGGACGTTGCATCCGGAGGCTTGTAGACAACCACGATGACCAGGTTTTGATGCTCGATCTTTACTGCTAAAACTTCAACTACATCATTTGAGGCATTTAGTAGTTCTGAAAATATAAGTGACTCTGTGATATACAGGCCAACCCCCCATCCTTTTGCCTTTTCACTCTGTCACTTCTGTATAGGTTGTAGCCCGGGATCCATATTTCATTGCCCAAGTGATCTCTTATGTGGGTCTCTGTGAAAGCCGCAAACATTGCATTTGACTCTGTAAGCAGTCCACGGATGTATGGTATCTTGTTGTTTGTTGCTGGCTTTAGACCCTGTATATTTGCAAAGATGAATGTCGTTGGATTGGTGGCATTGGTGGTATGGACGGGGTCTTTTTTTCCTGGCACTAATATCTGTTGTTCTGGAGTGGAGGCCATTGACTGTGGTTCCACTCCAGAAATGATTGCAGTTGGTTTACGATTTCGGTTACTTCTTTCTTTTTGTTTTTAAGAAAAAAAAAGAAAGAAGAAAAGAAAATAAAAATAAAAAAAGGAAAAAAAAGGGGGGGAACGTGGAGGAATAGCTCCTAGGAGGAATGAAAGGGGCGTGAATCCCCCTCTGCGCCCAAGAGGACCTCAACACCGCAAGTAGTGCAGATGCTGCATGGAACCCGTGCCATACCCTACCCTTCATGCCAGTAAACCAGCAATCCGGGATAGCAACCTCACATCCACCGAGCCACCTCAGTGGACAAAAGAGAGGGCGGCCGGATATCTGCCACAAAGCATACCGCCTTCGGCCGCCACCCCCGGAATCCGAAAGGTGGCCTCCAGAGATACACCCGTCGCCCGAAAGATACCCAAGGCCACCCCCCGGGAGACCGGAGAGGGATCGGGACATCCCCAGGCGATCCAGATTCCACAGCAAACTACACCACCGCCAAGAACCTCAACGGAATGGGATTGGACCATGGTACCCTTCCCACTACCTAGGAACTATAATGCCTGTGGAGAGAAGCTCCCAGGGTAAAAATGGGAAGGAAATAAGGGATGGATGAGGAGTAAAGGGAAAAGGGAGGATGGGAAAGGGAAGGGGGGATTGGGGGGTAATTAGGTTCGGTCTGAGGAAGAAGACTAAGAGGTCCAATTCCTCAGACCAATAGCCTCTACCACGACAAGGAGCCCCCCTTAAAGAGGGTATTGTGCTGAAGACACATTTCATTTCTTTCTGGCTCTTAAATACCGTCTGGTGCATGTGTCAGAAATTATACAAATACTAATATAACCAAGCGTGTTTAAAAATGGGTGTAAGTGCTCCAAGTAGTTCACTATGTCTCGACAAGACTCGACTCAGCTTAGTGACTGACTAAATGTCTTCAAATAATCTATCTTCCGGACCAAACAGACAATGAGAACAGCTTGCTTGAACAGTAAGACAGGTGATTCGCCGAACAGCAATAACATAACAAGCAACAGCACAGCGTAAGTAACAAGGAGATAAAACAACCTAACAATGGACCATCTGCAGATCTTCCATAAAAGGCACAAAACTCCCCTTAATACTGAATCTAAGTTCAGAATAAACAAATTCCCAACTGCGACGGTGCACAGATGCCGGAACCAATTAGGTCAGAAGCAATAGCTGAGGATCTGGGTTATGTTAGAGTGTCAGAGCGACACAACCTTAGTAAAACGTCGAAAAGCACTAAGTCTAGGCTATGTGAACTGTGTTATACAGTGTTACGAGAAGCATGTTTCGTCTCACCACTGAAACACTCTACCAAAAACAATCTAAATAGCGAGCAAACAACAAGACAGAGAGAGAGAGAGGTATTACTCCGACAAGGACCAACAACCAAGAGAACCAGCAAGGGAGGCAAAACAGTCTCTAAGCTCAGGTGATCATGTCACTGGTCACATGATTCTCTTGTTGACTGCTCCTGCCCAGCTACTCCAGAAAAGCTTGCAAGTAAACAAGCGAGGTGGTAGTTATCAAGGTAGTTATCCAACTCACGGGCAGCTTCTCAACACTCTCCAACAAGGGAGAACAGAAAGTGTAAATGTTACATCCTACCTAATAATATAGCTAAGTTAAATATTCATATAAAGCAAGATATTTACTATTTAGCTAATATCCCAAATATCAGCAATATAAAATTACATGAACAGGTAACATATAGTAAAATTACAATATATATATATATATATATATATATATATATATATATATATATATATATATATATATATATAATATATATGTAGTGATACAGCTCTTGTGGGGAGCCGCAGCAGGACAATACTGCACCACCTTACAATAACAACAAACATAGTACAGCGATGGACCAGCACATGGTGTGTTGTCCTCTCTCTCTTACACAGATACATTCGTGATGCAGATTACATGGTAAGCTTAATATGTCGCCAGTATCTATAGCTTTTCTGAGGACATATGCACCTTACATCACCTGTCCTGCAGTAGCAGTCATTTTATGTATTAGCCTGTATTTTCTTCTGTTGCAGACATGTACCATGGATTTTGTGTTCAGTTAAGCCTAGGAATAAGGCCTGTGTTTCTATCACAACAATTTATTGAACACAGATATCCTGGGCTACCTGTTGGTGATTCTGAGCTCGACTACACTGCAACATGGAGCGTTTACTGAAACCTGAGAGGCTAGACTCTGACCCCAGTGTATCAACGGCTGCTCAGGAATGGAAGCACTGGTTTAAGACTTTCGAAAACTTCTTGAGAGCCTTTCCTCAGGAAGATCTAGATAAACTAAGCCTGCTCATCAACTTTGTGTCACCTAAAATCTATGAGGTTATTTCTGAGTGTAATACCTATGAAGATGCTATCAATGCCCTCAAGTCTCAGTATATTAAACCCACAATTGAAATCTTTGCACGATATCGTCTTGCAACTCGCCGCCAGCAGATTGGTGAATCCTTAGAGGAATATTTTCAAGCATTGAAAATATTAGGTAAGGACTGTAACTTCCGAGCGGTGACAGCTTCTCAGTATTGTGAAGAGTCCATCAGGGATGCTTTTATCAGTGGCCTGCAATCACCAATAATAAGGCAGCGTTTATTGGAGAATAAAACTCTGGACTTAGCCACTATCCTTGACCAGGCAAGATCATTAGATTCAGCCCAGAAGAATTCTGAAGTGTACAGTACTACCCAGCCTTCTCGAGTGGTAAGTGCTGCAACTCCCGACCAAGACTCTTGTAATGAAGTTACCGTGGAACCTGCCTCAGTGACAGCAGCTGCAGGCACAAAGTGTTTCTTTTGTGGTTTTTCAAGACATCCACGTCCAAAGTGTCCGGCTCGCGAAGCAATGTGCCATCAATGCCATAAGAAAGGTCACTTTGCTAAAATATGTCGTGCTAATGCATCAACAAGAGCTAGTGCTTCTACGCATTCCGACCAGGCGACTCTAGCAACAGTGACTTCTGCGGCTGCTCCAAATTCACTGTCAAAGGCAGTTGTGAAAGTGTTCATCAAAGGAACAGAAGTAGATGGTCTGATTGACAGTGGCAGCTCAGAGAGTTTCATCAACCTTGACGTAGTTAAACGCCACTCCTTGACTGTACATCACTCATCAGGTACCGTTTCCATGGCATCAACATCTCTCTCTATTCAGACGTTAGGGTTTTGTAAGGGATTATCAAGATGTACATTTAGCTGTTCTGCCACAACTGTGCTCTGATGTGATCCTTGGTCAGGACTTTCAGAAGCGTCATGGTAGTGTTACCTTAACATATGGAGGTGAACTGCCTCCTCTCGTTGTCTGTGGTCTTAGCACTTTAAGGGTAGACCCACCAAAGCTGTTTGCGAATCTTACTGCGGATTATCATCCTATATCAGCTAAGTCACGCCGCTATTCTTATGAAGATAGGATGTTCATTGAGAAAGAAACTCAGAGGCTGCTGAAGGAGGGTATTATAGAACCAAGTAATTCTCCTTGGCGTGCACAGGTCGTTGTTGTCAAGGATGATTATAAGAAACGGAGGCTATCTATCGACTATTCTGAGACAATCAACAAATTTACACTTCTTGATGGGTACCCTCTACCTCGAATTGATGATACAGTGAACAAAATTGCTCAGTACTATGTGTTTAGCACAATTGATCTACGAAGTGCCTATCATCAAGTCCCTATAAGGAATGAAGATAAACCATACACAGTGTTTCAGGCTAGTGACGGCCTCTATCAGTTTACCAGAGTCCCTTTTGGGGTTACCAATGGGGTAGCCTGTTTCCAACGAATTATGGATTCACTCATTCAGGACGAGCAACTTATTGGAACTTATGCATATTTAGATAACGTTACCATTTGTGGCAAGACCCAGGAGGAACATGATGCAAACCTTGAAAAGTTTTTGGAAGCTGCCAAGAAGAAAAATATCAGTTACAATGAAGAAAAGTGCACTTTTTCCACTAAAAGGCTTAACATCCTTGGTTATGTGGTGGAAGGAGGTGCAATATCCCCAGACCCTGAAAGACTTCGACGTCTACGGGAACTTCCAATGCCCCAAGACAAAAAGTCACTCCAAAGAACTCTTGGTCTCTTTGCTTATTACTCACAGTGGATCTACAACTATTCAAGTAAAGTTCGCCCACTGAGTGCTACCACGATATTTCCTGTGACAAAGGAAGCAGAAACTGCTTTCTATACTCTCAAACAGGACATTGAAAACTCAGTAGTTCAGGCCATTGATGAGTCCCTACCATTCGAGGTGGAAACGGATGCATCTGAAGTTGCCATTGCTGCAGTCCTATCTCAGGCAGGACGTCCCGTAGCTTTCTTTTCGAGAACTTTTCAAGGATCAGAGAAGTGCTATGCTGCTGTAGAAAAGGAAGCCCAGGACATCATAGAAGCAGTTCGCCACTGGAGGCATTATTTAACAGGCAGACATTTCACTGTAAGGACTGACCATCGGTCCGTGATGTATTTTTGACAAAAAGCACAAAAGTAAGATCAAGAATGACAAGATATTACGCTGGAGGATGGAACTATCGTGTTATAACTTTGGTATTCTGTATCGACCGGGGAAAGAAAACATTTCACCTGATGCATTCTCTAGGTCCCACTGTGGAGCAGCATGTCATGATTTGCAATCACTCTCAGAGCTCCACAAGGCCTTGTGTCCCCCAGGAGTTACACGCCTGTATCATTTTGTTAAATCTAAGAATATGCCCTACTCAGTGGAAGAGGTGCGACAAGTGATCAGATCATGCAGAGTATGTGCAGAGTGCAAGCCAAACTTTCACCAGCCAGAGAAAACTCATCTCATAAAAGCCACCCAGCCTTTCGAGAGACTGAATATAGATTTCAAAGGACCTTTAAGAACATAACATAAGAACATAAGAAAGGAGGAACACTGCAGCAGGCCTGTTGGCCCATACTAGGCAGGTCCTTCACAATCCGTCCCACTAACAGAGCACTTGCTCAATCTAATTTTCAATGCTACCCAAGAAATAAGCTTTGATAATTCTATTTACTCATGTGCGAGTCCCACTCAAATCCAACCCCTCTCACTCATGAATTTATCCAACCTAAATTTGAAACTACCCAAGGTCCTAGCTTCAATAACCCTACTAGGCAGACTGTTCCACTCATCAACTACCCTATTTCAAAACCAATACTTTCCTATATCCTTTCTAAATCTAAACTTATCTAACTTGAATCCATTATTGCGGGTTCTCTCTTGGAGAGATACCCTCAAGACCTTATTTATATCCCCTTTGTTAATACCCATTTTCCACTTGTATACCTCGATCATGTCTCCCCTCATTCTACGTCTTACAAGTGAATGTAATTTAAGGGTCTTCAATCTTTCTTCGTAAGGAAGATTTCTAATGCTATGTATTAATTTAGTCATTCTACGCTGAATGTTTTCTAACGAATTTATGTCCATTCTGTAATATGGAGACCAAAACTGAGCTGCGTAATCTAGGTGAGGCCTTACTAATGATGTATAAAGCTGTAATATAACCTCTGGACTTCTGTTGCTAACACTTCTTGATATAAATCCCAGTAATCTATTTGCCTTATTACGTACGCTTAGGCATTGCTGTCTTGGTTTAAGGTTGCTGCTTACCATCACCCCCAAGTCCTTCTCGCAATCTGTATGGCTAAGTTCTACGTTATTTAACTTATAAGTTCTTGGGTTATGGACACTCCCGAGCTTCAAAACCTTGCATTTATCTACATTGAATTGCATCTGCCACTTTTCTGACCACGAATTAAGTTTGTCTTCTCTGAGGATTGTGAAGCGGTACCGTACTTCTACATCGTCGCAGCGAACATGGATAGTAAAATTGATATGAGTTTGGAAGGTGATCTGTTCTTAGCTCAGAGGTGATCTGTTCTTAGCTCAGAGGTGATCTGTTCTTAGCTCAGAGAGGACATGTCTAGGGTTCTCTGTGGACTGAACCACTTTTGCTCTGTGAAGTGAACCAAGATGCCGTCCATTGAGCAACTTTACCAGCAGCTTAAGGAGGAATTGAGGGTAGCGAAGCTTGAGATACGGCGATTGATGGAGGAAAACAAGAGGATTCGTAGTAGTCCTCCTGTTGTGAGTCCTCAGGTCAAGAAAGGAACCTGGGCAGTGGCCGGACTTCAAGGAACGAAGTTGAAGATCAAGAAAACGAATGGAGAGTTAGAAACGATGAAGAAGAAAGAGACTGCTGTGGAAACATCGAATGCCTTCTCCGTGCTACCCGATGAATGTGAGTCGACTACTGGGAACGTCACGACGAACGACACAAAGGAAGGTAAAAACATTCTTATTGTTGGGGACAGCCAGGTTAGATACATGGATAGGGCTTTCTGTTTGAATGATAGGAGTAGGAGACAGAGGGTTTGCTTTCCTGGGGCTGGGATGGAGGATATTGTTAGCCGTCTGGACGACATCATGAGAAGTAATGGGAGCAATTCAATTATCTGTCTCAGTGCTGGAGGCAACGATGTTGGCAGACGTAGGAGTGAGGACCTGACTAGCAGGTATAGGTCAGCAATAGACATAATTAGGAAGAAGAGTGGGAACCCTGTCATATGTGGTATTTTGCCAAGGAGAGGAGTTGGAAATGAATGGCTGTCCAGGGCAATTGGTGTCAATTGCTGGCTGGACAAATACTGTAAGGAAAATTCAGTAACATTCATTGACAACTGGGACCTCTTCTATGGCAGAAATGACATGTATGCCAGGGATGGGGTTCACTTATCCAGGTCTGGGGTGGGGGCACTGGCAACTGCAGTGGAGGGAGCTGTTAGGGCTTTAAACTAGAAATAGTTAGTGGTATGGGTTTTGGGGGGAAAACAGTGAAGTCCCAGTGTAGTAATATTATAAGTTCTAGGAGAACTAGTAATAGGCAGAAAAAGGTGGACAGTGGAAAGCTAGTGACACTATATGACAAGGACAGTAATAGGTATGGTGGAAAAACAGAAATGAGCAGGAAGGGTAAAGAGAAAGGAGGGTCTTTAAATATTTATTACACCAATAGTCGTAGTGCTAGGAATAAGATGGACGAGTTGAGATTAGTTGCAAGTACGGGTAATATTGATGTTTTTGCAATAACTGAGACATGGTTTAATATGAAAAATCGGGACTTGCCTGCCGAATGTCACATTCAGGGTTTTAAATTATTCCAAGTAGACAGAAGTATCGGGAAGGGGGTGGGTGGCACTCTATGTCCGTGATCATTTAAATTGTTGTATAAAAACGGGTATAAAGTCTGAATTAACACATACAGAGTCTGTCTGGATAGAATTTTCAGAGGGTGTGAAAAATTGATTTTAGGCGGATTTACCGTCCTCCAAACTTAGATAGGGAACAAGGGAGACTACTTTGGGAGGAAATTGTTAAGGCCACAAGGCACGATAACGTAGTAATTCTAGGGGACTTTAACTTTAGTCAGATTGATTGGAATTTCTTGACAGGGAATTTAGAATCTAACGACTTTTTAGAAGTAGTTCAGGATTGTTTTTTGAAGCAGTTTGTAACAGAACCTACAAGGGGAAATAACCTACTTGACTTGGTTCTGGCAAGCAAGGAAACCCTTGTTAATAATTTAGAAATTACAGAGGAACTCGGCTCAAGCGACCACAAGTCAATTACCTTTAGCATTGAATGGATGTATGATAGTAGGGATAATTCAGTAACAGTCCCAGATTTTCGCTTAGCAGATTATAATGGACTTAGAGAACACTTATCAACTGTGGACTGGGGTAACGAAGAGAGGTATCAATATGACAGTTTTCTCAACACTATACAGGCTGCCCAAAGAACATTTATCCCGTATAAAGAAATTAGATCTAGTAGAAATGACCCAAAATGGATGAATAATAGGCTTAAGTATCTTTTAGG
>WNWK01036452.1:7500-19156 GCA_009830355.1 Cherax destructor | reverse complement strand
ACAAAGTAAAACAACTGAAGTTAAATCACCTTTATAAAATTGCTCACATGCAGTGTTCAGAATATCTTGCTGCCAAGTTTACCAAGGCTGGGAACCAAAACAAGTATGGTACTTTGTAGTACCTTCAAAGACCACAACAATGTATCTATCCCATCTGCTAGAAAAATGATAAAATGGATTATGAGAACCTTCATAACTAGGGACGCCAAGTCCATGATGATTCTCTTCAAATCGCTTGTTCTCTCTAGGCTGGAATACTGCTGTACAAGGCAGGCGAAATTGCTGACCCGGAGAATGTACAAAGAACTTTCACGTCACACGTAAGATCGATAAAGCATATAAATTACTGGGAACCGTTTAAGTCCCTTGATTTGTATTCCCTGGAACGCAGGCGAGAAAGATACATGATAAAATACACTTTGAAAATCCTAGAGGGATTAGTACCAAACTTGCACACGAAAATCACTCCCTATGAAAGCAAAAGACTCAGCAGGAGATGCAACATTCCCCCAATGAAAAGCAGGGGCGCCACGAGTACACTGAGAGACAACACAATAAGTGTCAGGGGCCCAAGACTGTTCAATTGCCTCCCAGCATACATAAGGGGGATTGCCACTAGACCCCTGGTTGTCTTTAACAAGGCGCTGGACAGACATCTAAAGTCAGTACCTAACCAGCCGGGTTGTGGTTCGTACGTCAGTTTGCGTGCGGCCAGCAGTAACAGCCTGGTTGATCAGACCCTGATCCAACACGAGGCCTCGTCTCAGACCGAGCCGCAGGGGCGTTGGCCCCCGAAACCCTCTCCAGGTATACCTACAGTATGTGGTCAGGCTTCAAAAACCTTTTATTGTACAGCAGTAAAGGAGTGGAACGGACTGCCTGCAGATGTCAAAGCCTGTCATAGCATAAGCCAGGTCAGGAAGATAGCTAAAAGATACCTAATGAATGAAGCTACGCAAAGGGATGAGAATGATTTCTTGTATAGCTAAAATACATATATTGTATCTATTACTGTAACATTCATGTACCTATTACTGTAACATTCATGTACCTATTACAGTAACATTCATGTACCTATTACTGTAACATTCATGTACCTATTACTGTAACATTCATGTACCTATTACTGTAACATTCATGTACCTATTACTGTAACATTCATGTACCTATTACTGTAACATTCATGTACCTATTACTGTAACATTCATGTACCTATTACTGTAACATTCATGTACCTATTACTGTGACATTCTTGTATCTATTACTGTAACATTCATGTACCTATTACTGTAACATTCATGTATCTATTACTGTAACATTCACGTACCTATAACCGTAACATTCCTGTACCTATTACTGTAACATTCATGTACCTATTACTGTAACATTCCTGTACCTATTACTGTAACATTCATGTATCTATTACTGTAACATTCACGTACCTATTACCGTAACATTCATGTATCTATTACTGTAACATTCATGTACCTATTACTGTAACCTTCATGTATCTATTACTGTAACATTCACGTACCTATTACCGTAGCATTCATGTACCTATTACTGTAACATTCACGTACCTATTACCGTAACATTCATGTACCTATTACTGTAACATTCATGTACCTATTACTGTAACATTCATGTACCTATTACTGTGACATTCATGTACCTATTACTGTAACATTCATGTACCTATTACTGTGACATTCATGTACCTATTACTGTAACATTCCTGTACCTATTACTGTAACATTCATGTACCTATTACTGTAACATTCATGTACCTATTACTGTGACATTCATGTACCTATTACTGTAACATTCATGTACCTATTACTGTAACATTCATGTACCTATTACTGTAACATTCATGTACCTATTACTGTAACATTCATGTACCTATTACTGTAACATTCATGTACCTATTACTGTGACATTCTTGTATCTATTACTGTAACATTCATGTACCTATTACTGTGACATTCATGTACCTATTACTGTGACATTCATGTACCTATTACTGTAACCTTCATGTATCTATTACTGTAACATTCACGTACCTATTACCGTAGCATTCACGTACCTATTACCGTAACATTCATGTACCTATTACTGTAACATTCCTGTACCTATTACTGTAACATTCATGTACCTATTACTGTAACATTCATGTACCTATTACTGTAACATTCACGTACCTATTACCGTAGCATTCACGTACCTATTACCGTAACATTCCTGTACCTATTACTGTAACATTCATGTACCTATTACTGTGACATGCATGTACCTATTACTGTGACATTCATGTACCTATTACTGTAACCTTCATGTATCTATTACTGTAACATTCACGTACCTATTACCGTAGCATTCACGTACCTATTACCGTAACATTCATGTACCTATTACTGTAACATTCCTGTACCTATTACTGTAACATTCATGTACCTATTACTGTAACATTCATGTACCTATTACTGTAACATTCACGTACCTATTACCGTAGCATTCACGTACCTATTACCGTAACATTCCTGTACCTATTACTGTAACATTCATGTACCTATTACTGTGACATGCATGTACCTATTACTGTAACATTCCTGTACCTATTACTGTGATCTCATCTTCTCTTTAATGTTAATATAAATAACTCAGTTTACTTTATTCCAAGTATATATATTTTTGCTGTAACTGTTTGAGTTACTTAGACGTTTTAACTTTTAAGGTTTAAATAATAAGATATTCCAAGGACCCCAGTGGAATTACTTTGTCTGACTTTTTGTTGGGTTATCCTGGGTAATCTTCACATATGTTGCTATGTATGATAATTTATGTAACTGTATTTATGTGTAACTGTACCTGAATAAACTTATTATAATCTCTCTTGAGATGTTTCTGTTACAGTGGTAGCTTACGGCCAAGAGATCCCGGGTGAAACGTCTTCTGACACCTGCTGCCTCAGTTACCTAGGCGCCAGGTGTTGTAACCTATCATGCGAGGACTTCATTAGGACATCCTGAGTGGCTAACCATCAGGGATAAAAATTGGAACACATCTTCGTCTTGCGGAATTGTACTAGTCATTGTACTAGTGTATTGTACTAGTCAGTGTACTAGTGTATTGTACTAGTCAGTGTACTAGTGTATTGTACTAGTCAGTGTACTAGTGTATTGTACTAGTCAGTGTACTAGTGTATTGTACTAGTCAGTGTACTAGTGTATTTTACTAGTCTGTGTACTAGTGTATTGTACTAGTCATTGTACTAGTGTATTGTACTAGTCAGTGTACTAGTGTATTGTACTAGTCAGTGTACTAGTGTATTGTACTAGTCAGTGTACTAGTGTATTTTACTAGTCTGTGTTTTGTACTAGTCATTGTACTAGTGTATTGTACTAGTCAATGTACTAGTGTATTGTACTAGTCATTGTACTAGTGTATTGTACTAGTCAGTGTACTAGTGTATTGTACTAGTCAGTGTACTAGTGTATTGTACTAGTCAGTGCACTAGTGTATTGTACTAGTCAGTGTACTAGTGTATTGTACTAGTCAATGTACTAGTGTATTGTACTAGTCAGTGTACTAGTGTATTGTACTAGTCAGTGTACTAGTGTATTGTACTAGTCAGTGTACTAGTGTATTGTACTAGTCAGCGTACTAGTGTATTGTACTAGTCAGTGTACTAGTGTATTGTACTAGTCAGTGTACTAGTGTATTGTACTAGTCAGTGTACTAGTGTATTGTACTAGTCAGTGTACTAGTGTATTGTACTAGTCAGTGTACTAGTGTATTGTACTAGTGTACTAGTGTATTGTACTAGTCAGTGTACTAGTGTATTGTACTAGTCAGTGTACTAGTGTATTGTACTAGTCAGTGTACTAGTGTATTGTACTAGTCAGTGTACTAGTGTATTGTGCTAGTCAGTGTACTAGTGTATTGTACTAGTCAGTGTACTAGTGTATTGTACTAGTCAGTGTACTAGTGTATTGCTCTAGTCAGTGTACTAGTGTACGGGAGTGTCCATAACCCAAGCACTTATAAGTTAAATAACGTAGAACTTAGCCATACAGATTGCGAGAAGGACTTGGGGGTGATGGTAAGCAGCAACCTTAAACCAAGACAGCAATGCCTAAGCGTACGTAATAAGGCAAATAGATTACTGGGATTTATATCAAGAAGTGTTAGCAACAGAAGTCCAGAGGTTATATTACAGCTTTATACATCATTAGTAAGGCCTCACCTAGATTACGCAGCTCAGTTCTGGTCTCCATATTACAGAATGGACATAAATTCGTTAGAAAACATTCAGCGTAGAATGACTAAATTAATACATAGCATTAGAAATCTTCCTTACGAAGAAAGATTGAAGACCCTAAAATTACATTCACTTGTAAGACGTAGAATGAGGGGAGACATGATCGAGGTATACAAGTGGAAAATGGGTATTAACAAAGGGGATATAAATAAGGTCTTGAGGATATCTCTCCAAGAGAGAACCCGCAATAATGGATTCAAGTTAGATAAGTTTAGATTTAGAAAGGATATAGGAAAGTATTGGTTTGGAAATAGGGTAGTTGATGAGTGGAACAGTCTGCCTAGTAGGGTTATTGAAGCTAGGACCTTGGGTAGTTTCAAATTTAGGTTGGATAAATTCATGAGTGAGAGGGGTTGGATTTGAGTGGGACTCGCGCATGAGTGG
Source organism: Cherax destructor (assembly GCA_009830355.1). Taxonomy (NCBI): domain Eukaryota; kingdom Metazoa; phylum Arthropoda; class Malacostraca; order Decapoda; family Parastacidae; genus Cherax; species Cherax destructor. The sequence continues at coordinate 14,451 of WNWK01036452.1, read as the reverse complement.
GTAGAATTGTCAAAGCTTATTTCTTGGGTAGCTTTGAAAATTGGGTTGAGCAAATATTCTGTTAGTGGGATGGATTGTGAAGGACCTGCCTAGTATGGGCCAACAGGCCTGCTGCAGTGTACCTCCTTTCTTATGTTCTTATGTTCTTATGTAGTCAGTGTACTAGTGTATTGTACTAGTCAGTGTACTAGTGTATTGTGCTAGTCAGTGTACTAGTGTATTGTACTAGTCAGTGTACTAGTGTATTGTACTAGTCAGTGTACTAGTGTATTGTACTAGTCAGTGTACTAGTGTATTGTACTAGTCAGTGTACTAGTGTATTGTACTAGTCAGTGTACTAGTGTATTGTACTAGTCAGTGTACTAGTGTATTGTACTAGTCAGTGTACTAGTGTACTGTACTAGTCAGTGTACTAGTGTATTGTACTAGTCAGTGTACTAGTGTATTGTACTAGTCAGTGTACTAGTGTATTGTACTAGTCAGTGTACTAGTGTATTGTACTAGTCAGTGTACTAGTGTATTGTACTAGTCAGTGTACTAGTGTATTGTACTAGTCAGTGTACTAGTGTATTGTACTAGTCAGTGTACTAGTGTATTGTACTAGTGTATTGTACTAGTCAGTTTACTAGTGTATTGTACTAGTCAGTGTACTAGTGTATTGTACTAGTCAGTGTACTAGTGTATTGTACTAGTCAGTGTACTAGTGTATTGTACTAGTCAGTGTACTAGTGTATTGTACTAGTCAGTGTACTAGTGTATTGTACTAGTCAGTGTACTAGTGTATTGTACTAGTCAGTGTACTAGTGTATTGTACTAGTCAGTGTACTAGTGTATTGTACTAGTCAGTGTACTAGTGTATTGTACTAGTCAGTGTACTAGTGTATTGTACTAGTCAGTGTACTAGTGTATTGTACTAGTCAGTGTACTAGTGTATTGTACTAGTGTATTGTACTAGTCAGTTTACTAGTGTATTGTACTAGTCAGTGTACTAGTGTATTGTACTAGTCAGTGTACTAGTGTATTGTACTAGTCAGTGTACTAGTGTATAGTACTAGTCAGTGTTCGAAATATTTTCAAAAACTGAAGCACAGAAAACGGGGAACTAGAGGGAAGACTGAGCAAGAATTACAAAACATTTTTGTTTAGTCCTTGTACATAATTTAAAACTTTTACAATAGTTTTATATACAGTAAATTATGTAAAATTTAACTTGGAATAACACAGTAAAGTCGAGCAATACGACAATGCGTCGTAATCGTCGATTTCCCAAATTAAAAAAAAAAAACAGGTGCTGAGGAGGATCCTCCAAGGGACTGACAAAGTGTCAGTTCTCCATTGTTTGCCCAGGTGAAGTGTGATTGTGCACTCATTTGTAAAAATTCTTGTTCAGCTAATTCACTTCCTCTGAACAATTCAACTTTCCCACTGTTGTCTGAGCTGTTCTATGACTTTCTCTACTCTCCATATAAAAGTTGATAAACAGAAAAATTATTAATGTATTATGTATTTAGCTAATTTGGTATATATATATATATATATATATATATATATATATATATATATATATATATATATATATATATATATATATATATATATATATATATATACAGTGGACCCCGGTTTTCGTAATTTATTCGTTCCAGAATGCTGTTCAAGTGCCATTACCAAACGAATTTATTCCCATAAGGAATAATGTAAATTAGACTAGTCCTTTTAGACCCCCAAAAATACACTTACAGAAGCACTTACAAAAATACACATAAGAACATAAGAAAGAAGGAACACTGCAGCAGGCATACTGGCCCATGCGAGGCAAGTCCAAGTCTCCCACCGGCTTAAGCCAATGCCCCGACCCAGCCAGGTCAGGTTACATTCACTTAAGGAAGGAGCAAGGGTTCTAAAGGAATGTAAAGAGGAGCTTAGCAACCCGTTGGCTAATCTTTTCAACATATCACTGCAAACTGGCATGGTGCCAAATAAGTGGAAAATGGCGAATGTAATACCTATTTTCAAAGCAGGTGACAGGTCCTTAGCTTCGAACTATAGACCAATAAGCCTAACCTCCATAGTGGGAAAATTTATGGAATCAATAATTGCCGAGGCAATTCGCAGCCATCTTGAAAAGCATAAATTAATCAAAGAATCTCAGCACGGTTTTACAAAAGGGCGTTCCTGCCTTACAAATTTAATAACTTTTTTCACTAAGGTGTTTGAGGAGGTAGATCATGGTAATGAATATGATATTGTGTATATGGACTTCAGTAAGGCTTTTGATAGAGTCCCACATCAGAGACTATTGAGGAAAATTAAGGCACACGGAATAGGAGGAGAAATTTTTTCCTGGATAGAGGCATGGTTGACAAATAGGCAGCAGAGAGTTTGCATAAATGGGGAGAAATCAGAGTGGGGAAGTGTCACAAGCGGTGTTCCACAGGGGTCAGTATTGGGCCCCTTGTTGTTCACAATCTACATAAACGACATAGATGAGGGAATAAATAGCGACATAAGCAAGTTTGCCGATGACACCAAAATAGGCCGTCCAATTCATTCAAATGAGGACATTAGAGCACTCCAGGAAGATTTGAATAGACTGATGCAGTGGTCGGAGAAGTGGCAGATGCAGTTTAATATAGATAAATGCAAAGTTCTAAATATTGGACAGGACAATAACCATGCCACATATAAACTAAATAATATAGATCTTAATACTACTGATTGCGAAAAGGATTTAGGAGTTCTGGTTAGCAGTAATCTAAAACCAAGACAGCAGTGCATAAGTGTTCGCAATAAAGCGAACAGAATCCTTGGCTTCATATCAAGAAGCATAAATAATAGGAGTCCTCAGGTTGTTCTTCAACTCTATATATCCTTGGTGAGGCCTCATCTAGATTATGCTGCACAGTTTTGGTCACCGTATTACAGAATGGATATAAATGCTCTGGAAAACGTACAAAGGAGGATGACTAAGTTGATTCCATGTATCAGAAATCTTCCCTATGAGGATAGACTGAGGGCCCTGAATCTGCACTCTCTAGAAAGGCGTAGAATTAGGGGGATATGATTGAGGTGTATAAATGGAAAACAGGAATAAATAAAGGTGATGTAAATAGCGTGCTAAAAATATCTAGTATTGACAGGACTCGCAGCAATGGCTTTAAGTTGGATAAATTCAGATTCAGGAAGGATATAGGAAAGCATTGGTTTGGTAATAGAGTTGTCGATGAGTGGAACAAACTCCCGAGTACAGTTATAGAGGCTAAAACGTTGTGTAGTTTTAAAAATAGGCTGGATAAATATATGAGTGGGTGCGGGTGGGTGTGAGTTGGACCTGACTAGTTTGTGCTACTAGGTCAGATGCCGTGCTCCTTCCTTAAGTGAATGTAACCTGACCTGGATGGGTCGGGGCATTGGCTTAAGTCGGTGGGAGATTTGGACCTGCCTCGCATGGGCCAGTAGGCCTGCTGCAGTGTTCCTCCTTTCTTATGTTCTTATGTTCTTAACTCACACCCACCCGCACCCACTCATATATTTATCTAGCCTATTTTTTAAAACTGCACAACGTTTTAGCCTCTATAACTGTACTCGGGAGTTTATTTCACTCATCGACAACTCTATTACCAAACCAATGCTTTCCTATATCCTTTCTGAATCTGAATTTATCCAACTTAAAGCCATTGCTGCAAGTCCTGTCAATACTACATATTTTTAGCACGCTATTTATATCCCCTTTATTTGTTCCTGTTTTCCATTTATACACTTCAATCATATCCTCCCTAATTCTACGCCTTTCTAGAGAGTGCAGATTCAGGGCCCTCAGTCTATCCTCATACGGAAGATTTCTGATACATGGGATCAACTTTGTCATCCTCCTTTGTACGTTTTCCAGAGCATTTATATCCATTCTGAAATACAGTGACCAAAACTGTGCAGCATAATCTAGATGAGGCCTAACCAAGGATATATAGAGTTGAAGAACAACCTGAGGACTCCTATTATTTATGCTTCTTGATATGAAGCCAAGGATTCTGTTCGCTTTATTGCGAACACTTATGCACTGCTGTTTTGGTTTTAGAGTACTGCCAACCAGAACTCCTAAATCCTTTTCGCAATCAATAGTATTAAGATCTACATTATTTAGTTTATATGTGGCATGGTTATTGTCCTGTCCAATATTTAGAACTTTGCATTTATCTATATTAAACTGCATCTGCCACTTCTCCGACCACTGCATCAGTCTATTCAAATCTTCCTGGAGTGCTCTAATGTCCTCATTTGAATGAATTGGACGGCCTATTTTGGTGTCATCGGCAAACTTGCTTATGTCGCTATTTATTCCCTCATCTATGTCGTTCATGTAGATTGTGAACAACAAGGGGCCCAATACTGACCCCTGTGGAACACCGCTTGTGACGCTTCCCCACTTTAATTTCTCCCCATTTATGCAAACTCTCTGCTGCCTATTTGTCAACCATGCCTCTATCCAGGAAAAAATTTCTCCTCCAATTCCGTGTGCCTTAATTTTCCTCAATAGTCTCTGATGTGGGACTCTATCAAAAGCCTTACTGAAGTCCATATACACAATATCATATTCATTACCATGAATATGATACTTTAGTGAAAAAAGTCATCAAATTTGTAAGGCGGGAACGCCCTCTTGTAAAACCGTGCTGAGATTCGTTGATAAATTTATGCTTTTCAAGATGGCTATGAATTGCCTCGGCAATTATTGATTCCATAAATTTTCCCACTATGGAGGTTAGGCTTATTGGTCTATAGTTCGAAGCTAAGGACCTGTCACCTGCTTTGAAAATAGGTATTACATTTGCCATTTTCCATTTATCTGGCACCATGCCAGTTTGCAGTGATATGTTGAAAAGATTAGCCATAGGTTTGCTAAGCTCCTCTTTACATTCCTTTAGAACCCTTGCATACAGTTCATCAGGGCCTGGGGATTTGTTAGGTTTTACTTTATCTATTTGTCTAAGGACCACGTCACTTGTGACCCTAATCATGCATAGTTTACTATCGTCCTGTTCTACATAATTTATTATTTCTGGAATATCGGTAGTATCTTCCTATGTAAAAACTGAGAGGAAGTAAGTGTTAAAAATTCTACACATTTCCTTATCACTGACGGTGAGCTGACCTGAGTAACTTTTGAGTGGGCCTATCTTGTCCCTAATCTTACTTCTGTATACCTGAAAAAATCCTTTTGTGTTAGTCTTCGATTCTCTTGCAACTTTAACCTCATAGTCTCTTTTTGCTTTTCTTATTCCCTTTTTTTTATTTCTCTCTTTAACTGAATATATTGATACACTTACATAATTGTTCAAGTTTGGAGCATAACGAACACCGGGGGTCCACTGTGTGTGTATATATATATATATATATATATATATATATATATATATATATATATGAGGAACAGATGTAAGTACCACAGTGTCTCGAGGCACAGCCTCTCCTTGCTAGAATTTCTGATCAACTACACAATGAGGTTAAACGAGAGTAATTACTTGTTTCCTCATAGTAGGAAAATTAATAGAAAACCTGTGCCTACAGCTAAATAACAAAAAACCTTCCCTCTCGTGTTAAATACTGTCGCACAGATTGGCAACTAATGTATATAAAGCTGAACTCAGCAATTCTGTTGTGGGGACAATGAACTGGTGGGCGCAGGGCAGGGCAGGGCAGGGCAGGGCAGGGCAGGGCAGGGCAGGGCAGGGCAGGGCAGGGCAGGGCAGGGCAGGGTAGGGTAGGGCAGGGCAGGACATGGCCCCAGGGTAGCAAGATTGAATTCAGACACCAGACTGTGAATATGTCACAAATCTCTGGCTGAGAAAAAAGAAAATAATGACTTTGTGCGGTAAACTCTGAAATACTGTCAGTCTCCACTAGGCAATTTAACTAGTGCAAAAACAGTGCAAACACAAATGTACTGATCCGCGGTATAAATTACGATAGTGAATTAACGTGTGTCACTCAGACGTAAATATCACTTAGTTATTTGTGAAACGCTGGATATGCGCTCCTCACTACTCAACAGCCTATGTGGACACTGCGTTTTCAGGGAACGACTGCTGGAAATCGTACTGTTTAAAGATAAGTATCGCTTGTTATATATTTGTTTCATGCAGGAAAATGTACTTATCTAACCAGTTCCTCCGTAAGCGTTTACTACGGCATTTACAGTACTTCAGGATTTTTTTTTTAATTTATGTCTCTAAAATCAGTTGCATTTACCGAATAAATTGCATTTTATCTTATGACTACACACATAAAATATACACCGAGATGAGTATGTCTTTTGGTATATATATACGTGGAGAGTTGATTTAATCCCTCTTTTAGGTATTAAAGCATTCTTGACAGGTGGTGAACAGGTCATATGAACCCTAAATGACCCTCGTATAGCAGATGGAATTTAAAGTTCATTAGCCAACCAACCAACAAGATTTGTTCGTCTTTCTAATCAGGAGGATTATTAATCCAGAATAACCTAATAAAGCCATGGTATCAGACTGGCTTATTTCACCAGAGGTCTCTTAATCCTCTTGCCAGGATGTGACTCACAGGAGTCGACTCACAACCAGGTACCTACTTACTGCTAGCTAGGTAAACTGGAGCATCAGGTGTAAGGAAACATTTCCCGACGTCCGGAGATCAAACCCGGACCCTCGCAGTGTGTGAACTGAGGCCACTACCAGTTATATTATTTCAGTTTGAGTATATTTGATACAACGATTTTTTTTAGCCTCGGTAACTCAATAAAGACAATGCGACTTAATGTACATATTAATTTATTAATATACATTACTCTTGATATCCATAAACGAGATGTCAAAACACTTACCCATGTATACGTATGTATACCTGTACCTAAAAACCTTACTTCATTATTTACTTTGTATGAGACTTTTTTATGCTACTTTGTATACTACATAATGG
>WNWK01036452.1:0-2500 GCA_009830355.1 Cherax destructor | reverse complement strand
ATATATATATATATATATAAAAATATATATATATATATATATATATATATATATATATATATATATATATATATATATATATATATATATATATAATTTTGTACCATAAAAACCCTTTTTAAAAAACTTACCTAACCTTATTATAACAAGCTCAATTTAATTTAGCCAACCCAAAAATAAAAAATTTTTTTTTGGGGGAAGTTTTAATAAAATAATAAACAAACACAATAAAATATACTTTGCATTATTTTTGAACGATTTTGAAATTTTGCATACAAAAATTTTTTGTTTTCCTTATTTGGAAGAAGAGCGTTCCCATATAAGCCAAAATCGCAATTTTTTCCTATTAACGACATATTATTTATCCTGCCTTTCCCTATAAGATATACAATTTTTTAAAAAAAAGATTAATGGGCTTTTACTCGATTTTTTTAAGAAAATATAATTATAAGTTTTCCCTTTTTGGTACTGTGAAAACTGTGCCCAAAAAATTTCATCGTGGAAGTTATAAAAACAGAAAAAAAATTAAATTTTCCCCTTGAAGGTAATTAAGCATAGATCATCAGTGGGGGGGTGGGGGCCCCTTTGGCAACCCCTGATGACTTTCACTGCTCGTCGACACCTCACCTCTCAGTTACTCAAGTCACTGTTTTTATTAAAAACCTGCTCTCATTAACGTTTTTTCTCACTAGCTCTGTTTTTTCCCCCCTTTTGTTTGTTACAGCTCCATTTTTTCCCCCTTTTTTTAGATCACGACAAAATTTTTCCCCCCTCTCTCTCTCTCTCTCTCTCTCTCTCAGCTAAACACTTTCTAAATGAATAAAATTTCTCACATCAACGTTTCCCCCAAAAAGAAATTTCCGTTAATGTAATATTTCTCACGTCCTCGTTTCTCACAGAAAAAAAAAAAATGTTTCACTAAAAATAATTTTCTGGTGCCGGAAATTGAGAAATACCCATGTTCCAAGTTTTTCACTAATTGAATTACAAAGGTAACTCTTTAATTGCATCAAGCGTCGTGTTCCTGTGGTGCTCAGTGTTTTCAGCACTTGTACTTTTTTGTTGCAGGAGTTGTACTTGCTGTTGCATGCCTTGGAGTGGTGACGCGCCATGAGATGTTAAGACTTGCGTAATACTGCGGGCGCTGCGTATATGGAGTTCAGAATTTCCCCCCAAAAGGGGGCGTTAGTAGTTACTCTGCCAACATATATACATATATATATATATATATATATATATAAATGTATATAGATATGTGGGGCCAATGGTAAACTTGCTATTTTGGCCAAATAGCAACGCTCTTCTTGCCGAATAAGGCAAGCGGAAAATTTTTGTATGCAATAATTTCGAAAAAAACATTCTAACCTAACGATTTTTTTTTTTTTTTCATTTTTTTTTATTTTTAAAAAAAATTTAAACTTATCTAAAAAATATTTATAGTTGGATTAGGCAAATTAAATTGCGCTTGTTATAATAAGGTTAGGTAAGTTTCCTAGGTTCTGTTGGTACAAAACTATTAATTTTTTCATTAACACAAATGAAAAAAAATATATCTTTAAAGGGATAAGAAAATTTTTTAAAAAAGGGCTTAATTTTAAATGAGTTCTTGGGGTAACCAAACCCAAATTTTCCTATTCGGCACAATATATATATATATATATATATATATATATATATATATATATATATATATATATATATATATATATATATATATATATATTACAACGTAATTGTCTTTTTTTCCCAAATTTTTCCCCCTTTTTCTTCCTGCCACCACCGCAACACTTACCAATTTTTTTTCATGACAATTAAAACAGCTCATATACTCCAAGGCTGCCGTCGTACAAGGCTACAGTGGGTGCAAAATATGTTGTATGAAGGCCACTGGTCTGCTGTCAACACGAGAATGTTATACCAAAAGGGAAAAGTGAAGGTTCAAGGGGGTTTTCTCAAGCATGCAGGCACAAATAGTATTAAGGGGTTCGAACAGGTGGGGGATTTCGAACGAGGATTCGAACGGTAGGGGCCGGTGAAAAACTTCTCCCCCTCCGGGGACTCCATGATTTGGTTTAAAACGGTGCTCGTTTGAGTTTTTTTTTTCCCGTTCGCAAGTGCGAGGTTCATTGTTATTGTTTCTTTGGTCTTCCCAAAAACCTTTTTTGGGAGGTTATTTTTTTTCGCGCACGCACGTGCCCTTGTTCACACACACAAACACACATATACCACACACGCACACCTAGGACAAAATGGTAACTAACTAACACACACAGCTAGTAGCGACCCGTGAAGAGGCGGGGCTAGGAGCTGTGATCGACTCCTGCAGCCACAACTAGGCGGGAAAACACACACACACACACAAAAAGGGGGGTTCCAGAGCTATGAGAAATGTCCTACGAAGAAAGGTTAAGGGAAATCGGCCTGACGACACTGGAGGGGCAGCAGGGTTAGGGGGGAAAAAAGATAACGACATACAAAATACTGCGAAGAATTGACAAGG
>WNWK01036451.1:0-19156 GCA_009830355.1 Cherax destructor | reverse complement strand
TCCATTATATAGTACTGTCAGCTCTCTTATTAGGCTCCATGATATAGTACTGCCAGCTCTCTTATTAGGCTCCATTATATAGTACTGTCAGCTCTCTTATTAGGCTCCATTATATAGTACTGTCAGCTCTCTTATTAGGCTTTATTATATAGTACTGTCAGCTCTCTTATTAGGCTCCATGATATAGTACTGTCAGCTCTCTTATTAGGCTCCATGATATAGTACTGTCAGCTCTCTTATTAGGCTCCATTATATAGTACTGTCAGCTCTCTTATTAGGCTCCATTATATAGTACTGTCAGCTCTCTTATTAGGCTGTATTATATAGTACTGTCAGCTCTCTTATTAGGCTCCATGATATAGTACTGTCAGCTCTCTTATTATGCTCCATGATATAGTACTGTCAGCTCTCTTATTAGGCTCCATTATATAGTACTGTCAGCTCTCTTATTAGGCTCCATTATATAGTACTGTCAGCTCTTTTATTAGGTTCCATTATATAGTACTGTCAGCTCTCTTATTAGGCTCCATGATATAGTACTGTCAGCTCTCTTATTAGGCTCCATTATATAGTACTGTCAGCTCTCTTATTAGGCTCCATTATATAGTGCTGTCAGCTCTCTTATTAGGCTCCATTATATAGTACTGTCAGCTCTTTTATTAGGCTCCATTATATAGTACTGTCAGCTCTCTTATTAGGCTCCATGATATAGTACTGTCAGCTCTCTTATTAGGCTCCATGATATAGTACTGTCAGCTCTCTTATTAGGCTCCATTATATAGTACTGTCAGCTCTCTTATTAGGCTCCATTATATAGTACTGTCAGCTCTTTTATTAGGTTCCATTATATAGTACTGTCAGCTCTCTTATTAGGCTCCATGATATAGTACTGTCAGCTCTCTTATTAGGCTCCATTATATAGTACTGTCAGCTCTCTTATTAGGCTCCATTATATAGTGCTGTCAGCTCTCTTATTAGGCTCCATTATATAGTAAAAATTTTCGTAAATGTGATTGCATTGTGCAACGAGAATTTTAACTGTACTCGTTATGGAGGCCTTTGCACTTGCAATTAAATTTTGGATATACATTTTCAATAACATTTGCACTAAGTATAGAAGAGGCGACTGTACTAAGCAACTAGGTGCGTATGTGCATGTGTTTCCGGTCGCATCTGAAGAGATTGTATCCAGGAATCCATATTTCGTTGCCAAAGTTCCTACATTCCACCAACGATTGCACCAACAAAGACAAGAAGTTTTGCACAATCTTTGGAACTGAGGGCCACGATTTCAAGTCCTGCTCCACCACCACTCAACCCAAGTGTCTCAACTGCAAGACCGAGCACCATACCCTGGCTGCTCGTTGCCCTACACGACGAGAGGTACTCAAGAAAACACAGGAAGCAAACCAGAAAGTCACAGCCATCGCCAAGATCCAGGCAGATACCACCAAGATTCCCAAAGCCACACTGCCACCTACCAACACAGTCGCCTCTCCACCAACAATTGATACCACCAATATCCAGTACTGTGTGATATATACCCACATGGTCAACATGGCAAACCCAGGCTCTACAACACTGTCATCAACGAGATATTCGTACTAAACAATATTTCCAAGTTCAACTTCCCAGATTCACCACAATCTGCGACAATTATTAAAAATACCAGCGAATCACCGCCACCACATCCGCCCAGCAGTGACGTCACCTCAAGGCAGACCAATGAAACACCTCCAGCCAGCCAGCCAACCAATCAGCACGCATCCACCACTCCACCAACAATCGCATCTCCACCAGACAAGACAGAGGAAGCTACCACAGCAGAGACTACACATTGTTATACAAGATTCTCTGGCTTACTATTCTGCACAGCCGATATAAATGTAGACGACCTACCCTTGACTGAAGTCCACAACCTGCTGAAAATGGAAGAATCAAGTTCATGATTGACGACGACGACTGAGGTATTGGAAACACTTACAAAACACAAGCTGACCCATACTACGCCACAATGATTAAGTCACTCACCATCAAACATTTACCACATAGCAAGCCACCCTCCTCTGTCACCAATCCAAGCCAGCCCTTGTCACCAGCTAGAACTTCCCGAGAATGATACAGCAAGCTCAGCCAGCCTCTTCGTGCCTCCACATCGTCGACCCTGACACAGCTGCCTTCTCTGCCTCTCCCACCGTCGACTGTCAGCCTCCTACAGTACAACTACACCCGCCTCGCCAGCTGTTGCAAGTCCTCCCAGCATCACACACAACAATCAACAACGCCTGCAGTCTACCTGCACATGTCGCCTAGAGTGGACGGGCCACTCACCTCTTTATTCCCACCTCCTACCTTACCCCAACCTTTTCCCATGTTTCTATCCTTACCCATTCTTCTTCCATCCCCATCTCACCGACGCTCAGGTCAAATCAAGTTCAAGTTTCCGTAAAGGGCATGAATTAATAGGCCTACTAATTCATGCAGGAAAAGAAAGCAGGAAAGAGGAAAGTCAGAAGAAAGGAAATGCCAAAGAAATGCAGGTCAAGAGGAAAGGAGAGGAGGATGCAAAGGTCAGGTCAAGTCACGAGAGTTCTAAGGATAAGAGCATTTTATTAAGAATTTAACGAAAAAGATCGGCATCTAAAGTAATAAAGCCATGTTGTGTATAATGGTTGATGTGACAAGATGCGTCTATAAAAGTCAGATGGATAAGTAGATTAAGCATAGTAGCAGTAAATAATATGACTGTGGTCTCTAAAATGTTGGTGTAGACTAGGCCAGTACTTCTATTCCGCTCTTTATGTGTGTTACAAAGAGACCAGTAGTGTCACCAGTGTTGGGGAGGACCAGAGTAAACACCGGAAGCATCACTGACAGGAGGACAACCATTAACTAGATTACTGCGAAAGTCTTGGGTTTTTGAAAAGTAATGCCCTTAAGACTTAACACATAGGGAAAGCAAAACAAAACAAAGGCAGCTTCACCATCTCTGAAGTCTTAGCAAGAATCCTCCTGAAAACAGTAAACCCTACCATCACATAGCCTCTCCTGCTAATACCACACAAGCGCATCACAGGTGTTGAACACTCCTACAGGCCTTCTCTTTTCAAACCTCCTACAGAAATATTTGTCTAACCTGTTTTAATACTACCCAAGTAATTGTTTTTATCACCTTTTACTCATGAGCAAGTTGATTGTTCTACCTTATTGTATTACTACTACTACTACTACTACAACTTATATCACAACTACTTTTACACCTCACTTTGAGAGTATATATACATATACCCTCTGTGTCCATGTATCGCTTGTAACGGCTTGAAAAAGCTCCTGGAGAGCGAAATGTTGCCACAATAAAATGTCACATTAGTTGCATAAGAGAACGATAGCCGAGGCAAGAGAGCGATAGCCGAGGCAAGAGAACGATAGCCGAGGCAATAGAACGATAGCCGAGCCAAGAGAACGAGCTGCGATGTAGGAAAAAAATGCATGGAAGAAACTGGGGGTCACATATGCAGAAGGCAGGGAGATAGGGAGAAATTAGCCTTTTGTCCTCTATGGAAGGGAAGAGTAGTTTTTAAGCCCTTCTTTGTGTGTATTGGAAGTATATTTTTGCCCTCATTTTATACGGCAAAGAACAGTGTAAAACCCATCATTGTAACTGTGCCGAGTATTTTTGTGTCCACTAATGTGAGGGTGGAGAGTAGATTCAATTATTTTATCAAAATCTTTGTTGACAAATGTTTTATTGCTATTGTTGTTATTGAAAATATAACACCTACATGTCTTAAGCAGCCGAAGCTCACTACATGTTAACTTTTAATATCAAATCTACTGTATTTCTTTGCCTTGCTTCTTGCTAATGTATCACTAACCCAAGTACTGTTCCAAATGCCGTAGTACCATCTTAGTTAAGTCAGACTTCAATCAGAAGTAAAGAGATAAAGAAAACGTAAAAAATCATATGTTCACTGTATACAATTATGTTAACTTTTGAATAGTTAGTCATGGAGAAGTTAATAATGAGAAAACTTTCAGCTCTGACAGTGGTAATACACCTATATGGACTAGGATCTCTACTTTTCGATGTTTATTAGTTAGAAGCTCAAAATTGTTTGATAATCTGAGGTGCTTATAGAAACAAGGTAACCTAGTGAAGAGAACCCATCCGTACTCAGAAATGTCACAAAGCCACAGCTCCTAAGCAGATCGTTTCCAGGATGATGGAGTCATCGCTAGAGGGCTCTGGCTAACACCGTTTCCAGGATGATGGATTCATCGCTAGAGGGCTCTGGCTAACACCGTTTCCAGGATGATGGAGTCATTGCTAGAGGGCTCTGGCTAACACCGTTTCCAGGATGATGGATTCATCGCTAGAGGGCTCTGGCTAACACCGTTTCCAGGATGATGGAGTCATTGCTAGAGGGCTCTGGCTAACACCGTTTCCAGGATGATGGAGTCATTGCTAGAGGGCTCTGGCTAACACCGTTTCCAGGATGATGGAGTCATTGCTAGAGGGCTCTGGCTAACACCGTTTCCAGGATGATGGAGTCATTGCTAGAGGGCTCTGGCTAACACCGTTTCCAGGATGATGGAGTCATCGCTAGAGGGCTCTGGCTAACACCGTTTCCAGGATGATGGAGTCATTGCTAGAGGGCTCTGGCTAACACCGTTTCCAGGATGATGGATTCATCGCTAGAGGGCTCTGGCTAACACCGTTTCCAGGATGATGGAGTCATTGCTAGAGGGCTCTGGCTAACACCGTTTCCAGGATGATGGATATCGCTAGAGGGCTCTGGCTAACACCGTTCAGGATGATGGAGTCATCGCTAGGGGCTCTGGCTAACACCGTTTCCAGGATGATGGAGTCATTGCTAGAGGGCTCTGGCTAACACCGTTTCCAGGATGATGGATTCATCGCTAGAGGGCTCTGGCTAACACCGTTTCCAGGATGATGGAGTCATTGCTAGAGGGCTCTGGCTAACACCGTTTTCAGGATGATGGATTCATCGCTAGAGGGCTCTGGCTAACACCGTTTCCAGGATGATGGATTCATCGCTAGAGCTCTGGCTAACCGGGCTGCCTCCAAACAACGCATGTGTTAAATTCAAGATAAATGCCCTGTAAGAAGACCAGAAGAAGCATCACCTACTAACAACACTAACCGTTACATTAGTCGAACGATACACTATTCCTACCATTAGCTCTGTCGGGAATTCAGGTTCCCAGCTTTTTTCAATAACCATAGCAATGTACTGGTAACAGTTGGAGGCCAAAAAAAAGTGAAGGGACCTTCAGTCCCCTTTTAGAAACCTACTTGATTGTACATCTGGCAATTTTGGTAGCTCTCTGCCTCACACAACAACAAACAGCTGAAACTTCCTGCGATGTGCTCATGCCCAGGGATTCTCCTTCTTTTCAAGTCCCGATTCTTTTATTCTATGGTGAGTTACATTGTGGAACTTTGTCAATATCAATGTCAATAGTGTATAATTGAATAAAATTCTGTTTTCTAACTAAAATTTTATACACTTGTAACTCCACTTTTTACCCTCAAAAAGCCTGGCGGGACCCTGAGTTCCAACCATTATATTTTTTTGAAATTTTATTCATTTTGATTATTTTCATGAATATATGTATTCCTTAGCTTCCTACGAAGGGCATCTCAACAACTGAGAACAAACAGACATGTATTTCATAATTCAGGGCAAAAAGGGTTAATTAAACATAAGATTCTGGTGTTACTACTGATATGGTATTGTATCAGTTGAACTGTATTAGTCCTGTGGGGATTATATATGAAAAAGGTACTGATAAACCACTGACAGGGAGTGAGTATATTTTAGAATATGTATTAGAGTTATGTATGTATTGGAATTACTACTGTTAGGGTAGCAACATTATTTTTCTGATAGTTACATAAATATACGCAACTGGAAATGTTACTGATAGGGAAGTATGTTGTCTAGATGTTCATTATTTTCACTGTTTACATAACAATACAACATTATCAGTAATGCTGTTACCTAGAACATATTCCTGTGTTTTTAACATGAGAAACTTTACTAATATTATTATTAATATAATATTGTGTTACTCTGGGGAATCGATGTCTATGTTGTAATAACATAATCCAGTGGATACATACCACGGGTGGGGTTCGAACCCGCTGTCAGACTCTCTAACCGCAGGTGGATATTTATAAGTTTTGAAATCACATTCGTAATTATACTAATATTAAGAAATGGTTATAACTGACCATAATTTTTAAAGGGGTGGACCGGTAAGCCAGCGGAAGGTCTCGATCAGATGACCAATAGCTCCAACGGCGGGTCATCATCTAAGACCCACTTCAGGAAACACTTGTCCTGTTTCCTGACGAACCTAACCTAAACATCGTAATTATTATGTAATTTGTAGATTTCTATATATGTGTAATTTGTAAATATAAAAAATCGAACTGAAGTGTAGAAAGTTTTTGTATTGTCTCCCTGGGTGTCTCCCTGGGTGTCTCCCTGGGTGTCTCCCTGAGTGTCTCTCTGGGTGTCTCCCTGGGTGTCTCCCTGGGTGTCTCCCTGGGTGTCTCCCTGGGTGTCTCCCTGGGTGTCTCTCTGGGTGTCTCCCTGGGTGTCTCCCTGGTAAAGTATAATCATCGGTGTTGGCCAGACCTTATGGAAAAAGGATTTCCTCTACTTTTATCCTAATTTCATTTAAGTGAGAGTTGAAATGGATGGGAAAAATGTGTGTTGATGAATAAAGAATATTTTCTGGGACATTGTTAACATTTCTGCTTTCGCAAATTTTCCTCTGTGGTAAATGGCGATTATTTTCGACTTTTTTTTTTTTAGTATATTAGGAAGAGAGGGGAATGTATGAAAACATAGTTATACAAACGCTCTTATATGGGTGTGAAACATGCTAGACTCATTATACACGTATATATGCATATTCAGAGATATGTATATGCATACATGCACTCCTAACTGTGGACACTACCGAGGAGGATATGTTGTTATGACGGGCAACAGCTTGTCTGGTTCGTTGACTCAGTGGTACACTAGGGTAGCCGCAGTCCTCTCTGGGTCTTTTTCAGGAGGAGACATCGGTACTAGTTGCCTGCAGAGTGTCACGGTAACTTGGCACTCCAGGAGATAGTGTTAGGGGGCGCTGGACAACGTGCTGGCACATCATCTATGCCTTGTCTACCATCATCTTGGCTATGATAAAGCCCAAACGAAGCCGATGGATGGCGGTCCACTGCGCTCTGGACCAGCTTCTATCATATGGAGGGGGTTCTCCCAGAGTCGCTGCTCGGTACCACTGTTGAGATGGGGTATCACCTAGGACCTCCCCCATAAGTTTCATTGCTCTGGCGGCCACCAGTTTGGTCTGGCGTAGGCTGATGGGACAGTAACCCCAACATGTGGATAATCTATGGCTCTATGGCTGCCTTGGCCGCATCATCTGCCTCTTCATTTTCCTAGCCAGCATGACTAGGGATCCAGTTCAATGTCGATCTGTTACTCTGAACTTCTAAGACTGTCATTATGCTCAGAATCGATGTGATGAGGTGAACATTGTCCCGTGGTTGGGGATGGAGAAAGCATTGATTGCACAGGTGGAGTCAACATGTATGACAGGTCGGAGCCGATGTCGTATGGCATGTGACAATGCCTCCTGAATCGCCACCAGCACAGCTTGAAGGGTCGTGTAGTGGTCGGGGAGTCGCCAGCCTTGTGTGTCACTATTGTAGTACATACCAGCTGCTGCTCTCTTCCTGGCATGGTCGACAGAACCATTTGTGAAATATACTGCACATGTGCGTCCCTCTGCCAGTGCCATGCTTGTCTCAGCATGATTGCTGAGGAAGTCTTGACTGCAGAGACGCTTAGAGGCAGGTAGTTGCATAACGCAAACGTCGGCCAGATCTGGGCGCCAGGAAGGTGTTGGACGATATCCAGCAAGAGGAAGATCCCAACTCTTTTCAAGGAGTAGTTGTATAGGGAGCAGCTTCCGCCCTGCAGTAGAAAACGAACGAATCCAGTGAAGAGTGAAGAGTGTTGGATGTTGTGTCATGGTTGCCAATATTCGTCTTCTCAGTGGAGTACCTCGCTGCCGGTGCAGAATCGTGGCTACTTTGCAGTCGTTTATGTATCTTACTCTGTCAGCCAGGGAAGGAAGCCGGGCCTCAATCTGGACATACAGTGTTGGTCCAGATGGGGGCCCCAAGCATAGTTCTTATCGCCTGGTTTTGTACAGTCAATGAGCGAGCGAACAGCTTGTATATAGTACAAGCGAAGTACTTCTTTGCTCGCCCTTCCATGGTGCCTCGTCATGGCTCTCATGGCGTTGAGTAGAGCAGCACGGGAACTGAAAGGTCAGCTTTTTATCAATGTAGATTCCCAAGTATATGTAGGAGCCTGACCACTCAAGTTCTATATCCTGAATAAGCGATCTATTCACAGAATCTGGTCCCTTGAACATCATTGCAAGAGATTTCTCGGCGGAGATCTTGAGGTCAAGTTCTTTGCAAGACTGCGTTACTAGGTCCAAAGCTCTCTGGGCCTGTCGCTCTAAATTGCCTATCCCATTCACTACGAGTGCAAGATCAGCATAACTGAGGAGCTACTTACCACTATGAAAGGGAAGGCTCACAACTTCCTGCATAAGGATGTTAAACAGGGTAGGACTGAGCACACCTTGTGGCGTGCCGTGACTGGAACAACTCACAAAAACTCGCAAGTTGGCGTTTAGCTGTGGAGAGAGTGATCTCGGTCTAAAGCCATGCTGGGTTGTGTTAGCAGATTGTGCTCTTCCATGACACTTTCAAGTATTTTTATCGTGTGATATGTTAGGTTAACTGTCCTGTATGTACTGGAGTTATGTCTGCACTCATTACTGCGTACTGTATGTACTGGAGTTATGTCTGCACTCATTACTGCGTACTGTATGTACTGGAGTTAGGTCTGCACTCATTACTGCGTACTGTATGTACTGGAGTTATGTCTGCACTCATTACTGCGTACTGTATGTACTGGAGTTATGTCTGCACTCATTACTGCGTACTGTATGTACTGGAGTTATGTCTGCACTCATTACTGCGTACTGTATGTACTGGAGTTAGTCTGCACTCATTACTGCGTACTGTATGTACTGGAGTTATGTCTGCACTCATTACTGCGTACTGTATGTACTGGAGTTAGGTCTGCACTCATTACTGCGTACTGTATGTACTGGAGTTATGTCTGCACTCATTACTGCGTACTGTATGTACTGGAGTTATGTCTGCACTCATTACTGCGTACTGTATGTACTGGAGTTATGTCTGCACTCATTACTGCGTACTGTATGTACTGGAGTTATGTCTGCACTCATTACTGCGTACTGTATGTACTGGAGTTATGTCTGCACTCATTACTGCGTACTGTATGTACTGGAGTTAGGTCTGCACTCATTACTGCGTACTGTATGTACTGGAGTTATGTCTGCACTCATTACTGCGTACTGTATGTACTGGAGGTATGTCTGCTTTCATTAAGGCCTCGGAAATTTCACCTATTTCTAAGCTTTTTCTCTTATTGCTTATCTCCCACCATCTCTTCTTTGTACCTTCCACCTCTGTCTTCCACTCTATCCCTCTCTATTTGTGTCGATTCATTAATTCTTGTGCTCTTTCGATTTTTCTCCCGCTAATCATTCACTCCCTAATAATTCTCTTTCTATTTTTTTCTCCATTCCTGGTTTTGTATAATAATTCGGCTCATCTTTCTTTTCTTCCTCCCTTATTTTACTCCTTAAAATATATTACCCAGAGTTTATTTCTCTGTCCCCTCTTTCTACTCTTCCATCTCACAATTCCTTAATCATTTACTCTCTCTCTTTTTCCTCCCATTTCTTTATTCCTTCCCCCTTCTCTGTCCCTCCCTTCAAATTCCACTGCTTCAACTTAAAAATTATTCAACTTGCTTGTCCAGGAACGATGCAGGAACTCTTGGAGCAGACCTCCAGTCCGTGCTTGCGTCATCATCCGTGCTTGCGTCATCATCCGTGTTTGCGTCATCATCCGTGTTTGCGTCATCATCCGTGTTTGCGTCATCATCCGTGCTTGCGTCGTCATAATCGTGATTTTGGTCATCGTAATCATTAACAATATTGTCATCAAACGTATTAATATAATCTAAATAATCATATAACATTTTAACCACGTCTAACAGGCCATCTCTCATTATAACGTCTAACAGGTCATCTCTCATTATAACGTCTAAGAAGCCGTCTAACATTGTAATAACATTTAACATGACACCTAACATGCCATCTAACATTATATCTAACAAGGTTCGGTTAGCTACCACTCATCAGGAAAGAGGACAAGTGTTTCCTGACGCTGGTGCTTTTGATCATCCGACTGAGGCCTTCCACTGGCTCACCCCTTTAAAAATTGCACCTAACAATTCCTAACATTACATCTAAAATGCCATCTAACTTTCCTAGTATCTAACACACCATCTAACACTAATAACATCTAATAAGCAGTAACTCACCAGTCTCCATTTCCTGCTAAATAATCCAAATTATATAAAAAGAAGTAAATTAGCAGTATTTTCAGATAATTCGCCAGCCTCGGGTAATTATCTTGGGGTGAAAACTGCGCAGAATTTTTTCAAGGGATAACTGGCAGGAAAGAACTGGGGAGTAACTAAGGCATGAGAGACGATGATGGAGTATTGAACAAGGTGGGTAAAGAATGTGAGGTCACATATTAGAACACAAAGATGTATTAATTCATAAAGCAGAGATAAAATGATAGATATTGACGGTGTTAGCTACGTACTAGCAATGATACAGACAGATACATACAAGCAGAGATATAGAGACAGATACAATATATATATACAATATATATATATATATATATATATATATATATATATATATATATATATATATATATATATATATATATATATATATATATATATAATATATATATATATATTCCAATCGGCCGTCTCCCACCGAGGCAGGGTGACCCAAAAAGAAAAAAATCCCCAAAAAGAAAATATTTTCATCATCATTCAACACTTTCACCACACTTCAGCACACTCATACATAATCACTGTCTTTGCAGAGGCGCTCAGATACGACAGCTGAGAATAGTCCCTCCCAACTGTCACTATCCCAGACCCCTCCTTTAAAGTGCCGGCATTGTACTTCCCATTTCCAGGACTCAAGTCCAACTAAATCAATTAACTTGTTTCCCTGAATCCCTTCACAAAATGTTATCCTGCTCACACTCCAACAGATCGTCATGTCCCAAAAACCATTCGTCTCCATTCACTCCTATCTAACACGCTCACACATGCTTGCTGGAAGTCCAAGCCCCTCGCCCACAAAACCTTCTTTACCCCCTCCCTCCAACCTTTTCTAGGACGACCCCTACCCCGCCTTCCTTCCCCTACAGATTTATACGCTCTCCAAGTCATTCTACTTTAATCCATTCACTCTAAATGACCAAACCACCTCAACAACCTCTCTTCAGCCTTCTGACAAATACTTTTAGTAACTCCACACCTTCTCCTAATTTCCACATTCCGAATTTTCTGCATAATATTTACACCACACATTGCCCTTAGACAGGACATCTCCACTGCCTCCAGCCCCATCCTCGCTGCAGCATTTGCAACCCATGCTTGACACCCATATAAGAGTGTTGGTACCACTATACTTTCGTACATTCCCTTCTTTGCCTCCATGGATAACGTTTTTTGTCTCCACAGATACCTCAACGCACCACTCACCTTTTTTCCTTCATCAATTCTATGGTTAACCTCATCCTTCATAAACCCATCTGCTGACAAGTCAACTCCCAAATATCTAAAAACATTTACTTCTTCCATAATCCCTCTCTCCAATGTGATATCCAATTTTTCTATATTTAAATCGTTTGATACCCTCATCACCTTACTCTTATATATGTTCACTTTCAACTTTCTACCTTTACACACCCTCCAAAACTCGTCCATTAACCTTTGCAACTTTTCTTTAGAATCTCCCATAAGCACAGTATCATCAGCAAAAAGTAACTGTGTCAACTCCCATTTCATTAAATTCTCCATAATTTAATCCCACCCTCTCCCCAACACCCTAGCATTTACTTTTTACAACCCCATCTTAATAAACAACCATGGTGACATTACACATCCTTGTCTAAGACCTACTTTTACCGGAAATAATCTCCTCTCTCCTACACACCCTAATCTGAGCCTCACTATCCTCATAAAAACTCTTACAGCCTTCAGTAACTTACTACCTATTCCATACACTTGCAACATTTGCCACATTGCTCCCTATCCACTCTATCATATGCCTTTTCTAAATCCATAAATGCAATGAAAACTTTCTACCTTTATCTAAATACTTTTTCACATATATGCTTCACTGTAAACACTTGATCTACACATCCCCTACCCACTCTAAAGCCTCCTTGCTCATCTGCAATCCTACTCTCTGTCTTACCTCTAATTCTTTCAATAATAACCCTGCCATACACTTTACCTGGTATACTCAGTAAACTTATTCCCCTATAATTTTTACACTCTCTTTTATCCCCTTCCCTTTATATAAAGGAACTATACATGCTCTCTGCCAATCCCTAGGTACCTTCCCCTCTTTCATACATTTATTAAATAAACATACCAACCACTCCAACACTATATCCCCGCCCCCTGCTTTTAACATTTCTGTCATGATCCCGTCAGTTCCAGCTGCTTTACCCCCTTTCATTCTACGTAATGCCTCACGCACCTCCCCACACTCACATCCTGCTCTTCTTCACTCCTAAACGATGTTGTACCTCCCTGGCCAGTACATGAAATTATCGCCTCCTTTTTCATCGACATTTAAAAGTTCCTCAAAATATTCCGCCATCTACCCAATACCTCCAGCTCCCCATCTACTAACTCCCTACTCTGTTTTTAACTGACAAATCCATTCGTTCCCTAGGCTTTCTTACCTTGTTTATCTCACTCCAAAAATTTTTCTTGTTTTCAGCAAAATTTCTTGACAGAGCCTCTCCCATTCTTTCATCCGCTCTTCTTTTGCACTCTCTCACCATCTCTTCACCTTTCTTTTACTCTCCATATACTCTGCTCTTCTACTAACACTTCTGTTTTGTAAAAACCTCTCATAAGCTACCTTTTCTCTTCTATCACACCCTTTACTTCTTCATTCCACCACTCACTCCTCTTTCCTCCTGCACCCACCCTCCTATAGCCACAAACTTCTGCCCCACATTCTAATACTGCATTTTTAAAACTATCCCAACTCTCCACCCTAACTTCCTCCTCTCTTAGTTTATACTCTTTTACCTCTCTCTTACTTGCTGTTGCCATTTTCTTTTGTCCCATCTACTTTTTACTCTATATATATATATATATATATATATATATATATATATATATATATATATATATATATATATATATATATATATATATATATATATATATATATATCAAAAACAAATCTAATTATTAAATTGTTCTGTGTCTGTCTCTGTCTCTCTCTGTCTGTCTCTTTCTGCGTTTTTTTCACTCGTCTTGTTATTTATAATCTCGAGGTAATATTTTGTTTGTTGTTGGTGTGTTCGTTGAAATAATAATAATAAGTAATAATAATAATAATAATAAACACTGCAAGACATATGGCTGACACTCGTCCTAGACCCACTCCTACACAACTGGCAAGCCATATGGCTGATTAATTCAAGTTTTCGAGAGATTCTCCCACCCCTGGGAAGCCATGTTGACGACTCACATAAGTGGTAAACCATGTGGCTGGTTCACTTATGTTGCCGAGAGACTGACACAGCTGACGGTTAAAGACGCGTCAGGAGGAACATCATTCTCATGTGTATTTTAAACAAACTCCGAGGAATACTGGGAATCAGAATTCTGAATGTTTTCATGTTGTAACACACGGGGGTAGTATTCCGTGTTGCAACACACGGGGGTAGTATTTCATGTTGCAACACACGGGGGTAGTATTTCATGTTGCAACACACGGGGGTAGTATTTCATGTTGCAACACACGAGGGTAGTATTCCGTGAAGCAACACACGGGGGTAGTATTCCGTGTTGCAACACACGGGGGTAATATTCCGTGTTGAAACACACGGGGGTAGTATTCCGTGTTGAAACACGCTGGGATAGTATTCCATGCTGCAAAACACGGGGGTAATATTCAATGTTGCAACACACGGGGGTAAATATTCCATGTTGCAACACACGGGGTTAGTATTCCATGTTGCAATACACGGGGGTAGTATTACATACTGTAAAACACGGGGGTAATATTCAGTGTTGCAACACACGGGGGTAAATATTCCAGGTTGCAACACACGGGGTTAGTATTCCATGTTGCAATACACGGGAGTAGTATTCCATACTGTAAAACACGAAGGTAATATTCAATGTTCCAACACACGGGGTAAATATTCTATGCTGTACCAAGTTAGTATTCCACGTTGCAACACACGGGGGTAGTATTCCATGTTGCAATACACAGGGGTAGTATTATACACTGTAACACACGGGGTAGTATTCCATGCTGTAACACACGGGAAGTATTCCATGCTGTAACACACGGGGTAGTATTCCATGCTGTAACACACGGGGTAGTATTCCATGCTGTAAAACACGGGGTAGTATTCCATGCTGTAACACACGGGGAAGTATTCCATGCTGTAACACACGGGGTAGTATTCCATGCTGATCACAGGGGTAGTATTCCATGCTGTAAAACACGGGGTAGTATTCCATGCTGCATCACACGGGGTAAGTATTCTATGCTCTACACACGGGGTAGTATTCCATGCTGCATCACATGGGGTAAGTATTCCATGCTGTAACACATTAAGTATTCCATGCTGTATCACACGGGTAAGTATTCCATGCTGCATCACACGGGGTAGTATTCCATGCTGCATCACACGGTAGTATTCGCTATCACGGGTAGTTCCATGCTGCATCACACTTTAGTATTCCATGTTGTAACACACTGGGTAAGTATTCCATGCTGACACACGGGTGTACTATTCCTGCTGCATCACCGGGTATGTATTCCATGCTGTAACACTCGGGGTAGTATTCCATGTTGTAACACATGGGGTAGTATTCCATGCTGCAACACTCGGGGAAGTATTCCATGCTGCAACACTGGGGTAGTATTCCATGTTGTAACTACATGGGGGTAGTTTCCATGCTGAACATCGGGGTAGTATTCCATGCTGCAACACTCGGGGAGTATTCCATGCTGTAACACAAGGGAAATATTCCCTAAAGAGTAGCACTCTATATCAGATATAAATCTACTAGTATAATATTTTAACCTCTTTATGATATATATCATCCTTCGTTCTTCGAGCCTCGAAAACCCTATCATATATATATATATATATATATATATATATATATATATATATATATATATATATATATATATATATATATATATATATATATATATATATATATATATATATATATATATATATATATATATATATATATATATATATATATATATATATAATAATAATTTCAAGACAAAATACAATGGGAGTAAAAACATAGATAACTCAGAGCTACATGTCAAATACTTCGTCCAACTCCCGGCAGTGGGCCGCGTGCCCAGAATACTGCAGGCATTTCCCTCTGGATCGCAACACTGAGTCTCTGAAAGAGGAAACTGGTCGCCCTGTGGTCCTTGGTTTCTATGATGAGTTTTCCACCCAGCTCCTTGAGAAACTTTAGAGCACACTTGCCCCATGCTCCATGGGTCTCCGCCCCTATTGGGATGAAGTTATAGCAAGAGGGAAGGTCTTCATATTTGCGGGTCTTCTGGGTCTCCCTGTGGCTGGCAGCTCCACCCCTTCGGCTAAGGAGTGTGGCAGGTAGGTGTCTGCCAATGTGGCAGCACAGGTGTAGTCCCAAGCAATCTGCTTACCATCCTTCCACGGTAGCATGGTGGCTCCATCAGGACGCTTTTGACTTCCATCAGACCTCTGCACTTGGGGTTCCCGTTGAGCTGGGCAACGGGCTGTGGCGAGGCTTCTCTTATGATGTCATTGACCTCCTCATGTCTAGCATACTTCCCTTCTGATGTGTGACACACTAGACCATGAAGTCCGAATTGGTCAGCCGTCGCCCTGCCGCAAATACACCTATGTTCGGTGAGTATGGGGGCGGCTAGGCGAAGAGCAACACCAATCCGAATGGCCTGTGGGTCGAGTCGAGTCCCCAGAGAGGAATTGGAAACAGCAAGAAGGAAATCTCCTGAGTGTGGTGCCTTCACCGCTAGGAGACGAGCTTTGTCCTTTCCTGAAGCGTTGGTGAGCATTGTGTTGGAAATTTTTCCATGATCGGTTTGTCCCAGTGGGACTGTTTGTGCTCTTTGGGAGGAGCTGGTCTACTGGAGGAGTCTGCCAGGATGTCCCACTGCACTGCTGCTTCAATGAACTTAGTGTCTTGAGCTCCCACCACACCTCTCAAACGTTCAGGGACAATCCTCTTGACTAATCCACTGGAAGCCAAACACGAAGACAGAAATGCAGGTAACGCTACCTGCCTTGCTTGCGCACCCTATACCTCCCAGTCGCACTGGGAGGGTTGCCTGCTCCCATTGCTGATCCTCTAGTGACAGATTCAGTGCCTTCTTGAAGGTTAATCTCAGGTGGCGTCATACTGTCAAGTGTTGGGTTTTCAAAAGAGGGTGCACACCTCAAGAAGTAAGTGAGTCTTGGCATAGTAAGACACCTTGTGAGGAGATACAGGGCATCATGGGCATCAAGATCACTTATTCTCTCCTCCATTCTTTTCAGGTCATTCACTTTGTCCTTGAGGACAGTGTCGATGGCGTGGTGACATAGCGGTGCTCCCAGGAGGGTACTGTTGGATGGAGTGTAGTAGTAACTTCTGGGAGGATTGTTTGCACCGCATTGATTATTTCCTGATTTGTTGTGATAATTTCACACTTTGAGGGATTAAGGATGAGTCCTAAGGCTTCTCCCTGTGTCTTCACCCGTTGTAGATCCTCTAACAAGGACTCCCCAGTACCTGCCAGAGTGCCATCATCCAGGTACCAGATGTTGAGCTCGCTGCATAGGCTGGAAGTTAGTTCTCTTACTGCCAAACAGAAGAGAAGTGGAGCGAGTGGATCACCCTGCTGAACACCCTCAGATGAGGGAATTTCATGTTCCCAAACAAAAGAGTCGAGGGTTTGCTGTAGCCAGCTGAAATGAAGGGAAAGAGACTGGGGAACCGATCCCGAACGGCTGGCAAGACCACATCTCTCTTCACCATATTAAAGGCATTTCTAAAGTCAAGTTTGACTACGGCCTTGTCTTCTGATAGGTCCCTGATGTAGGCCCTTGCCGCATGAGCTGCGGCTTCACTGCCTTGAGAGACCCCAAAGCCCAGTTGGTGTGGCTGGAGTAAACTGGCAGCTTCTAGGCGAATGTTTCTTACTGCTGCTTTGGCAACTAGACGGCGAAGAGTGTTACCAACAGCAATGGGTCTGATTCCCCCATCCTTCTTCTTCAAAGCGCATAATGAGGCTCCAAAAAAGAAAGGTTTAATTTCTTCTGGGATTCGCCCAGCCAGACAGTTGTTGACAAAAGTTTTAATTCGGTGAGGAGGATTGATGCAGATGCGCCGAGTACTGGATTTACCATCTCTTTGAGGTGTTGTGGTCGAATTCCAGTGTAACCTCCTGCAGATCCTGCTGGAAATGACACTATCGCCTTATACACTTCTGATTCTGGCAAAATTAATTGTTCAGTGATGGGGTCTCCTTCAGGGTTGTTGTTGATGGCTCTGGTGTCCCTTTTCGGATGCTTGTCTCTTAGTGCTTGAGCTGTGGTCTCATCTTTGGGAGCTACAGTGTCGTCACTTGTAATTATTCTGATTGCTCCCACTCTGTTGCCTTCTTCGATTTTTTTGCTAACCTGTGCGCAAATTTTCTCGTTTTCAGTGGAATTTTTCTTTGGTCTACCTCTGTGATTCCTGCGATGGTGGGGCAGAGGGACACAATTATCTGTTCTTGGGTAGTTGCGCACCGCCTTGATGACTGAAGTTTTTTATATATATATATATATATATATATATATATATATATATATATATATATATATATATATATATATATTTTTTTTTTTTATTAAACATCGGCCGATTCCCACCAAGGCAGGGTGGCCCGAAAAGAAAAACTTTCATCATCATTCACTCCATCACTGTCTTGCCAGAAGGGTGCTTTACACTACAGTTATAAAACTGCAACATTTACACCCCTCCTTCAGAGTGCCGGCACTGTACTTCCCATCTCCAGAACTCAAGTCCGGCCTGCCGGTTTCCTGAATCCCTTCATAAATGTTACTTTGCTCACACTCCAACAGACGTCAAGTATTAAAACCATATGCCTCCATTCACTCCTATCAAATACGCTCACACATGCTTGCTGGAAATCCAGCCCCTCGCACACAAAACTTCCTTTACCCTCCCTCCAACCTTTCCTAGGCCAGACCCTCATTTATATATATATATATATATATATATATATATATATATATATATATATATATATATATATATTTATATAGACATATGTCGTGCCGATTAGGTAAAACTTGATTTTGGCTTAAATAGCAAGCTCACCTTGCCATATAAGACAAGTGAAAATTCGTGTATGCAATAATTTCCCAAAATCATTCTGAACATAACGAAAAAAATATATTTCATTGTGTTTGTTTATTATTAAATTAATGTTAACGTATCTAAAATATATTTAGTTGGGTTAGGCTAAATTAAATTGCGCTTGTTGTAATAAGGTTAGGTAGGTTTTCAAAGTTTCTCTTGGTACAAAATTATAAATTCTTACATTAACATAAATGAAAAAATATATCTTTAAACGTATAAGAGAAAATTTTAGAAAGGGGCTTAATTTTAGATGAGTTCTTGTTAATTGACCAGTTTTACCTAATCGGACAATATATATATATATATATATATATATATATATATATATATATATATATATATATATATATGTGTGTGTGTGTGTGTGTGTGTGTGTGTGTGTGTGTGTGTGTGTGTTTTGTGTG